>CM069447.1:60221473-60512811 GCA_035610835.1 Ophiura sarsii | reverse complement strand
TTCAGCCCATTTTGTTATAGCAAAATGTACAGCTCCATTGCAGTAAATAATTACATGCATTTATAATGCATACTGAGTATCACATTATTGGAAATTTCTAAATCATATTCAAATTGCGTAATGCTTACATTTTAATTCAAAAGTCGGTAATACCCTAATCTTTCCACTCCAACCCATTTTGTTATAGCACAATGTACAGTTCAAGCGGCACCAGCGAACGGCATTCGCTCACCTGATATGGACATGGTCGATGTTGCAACAGAGGTGACATTCAGCTGCAATGCGGGTTTTGGGTTATCTGGTGGTAATGGCGTAGGAACATGCACAGTTGATCCATCAGGTGGTTCTGCGCAATTCTTTACTCCTCTCATAGCGGCCGGCATTATGTGTGATCGTAAGTTTTTTGTCTAACTACTATGTGTTTAGATTGTCTATTGTGTAATTAAGATCTATCTTAATTTCAAACACTGCCGTGTTTTGCCAGAACGCAAAATATTATTTGGTGATGTTCACTCTTCTAATGAAATTTGTGCGACATGTTTGCCAAAATGGCCAGTTTTTAAAGGTTTTGGGCAAATTTAGCATAAGCAAGAACACACTATGAGAAGAATAACACACATGTAGGGCTAATCTTTCCATTCCAACCAATTTTGTTATAGCACAATGTACAGTTCAAGCGGCACCAGCGAACGGCATTCGCTCACCTGATATGGACATGGTCGATGTTGCAACAGAGGTGACATTCAGCTGCAATGCGGGTTTTGGGTTATCTGGTGGTAATGGCGTAGGAACATGCACAGTTGATCCATCAGGTGGTTCTGCGCAATTCTTTACTCCTCTCATAGCGGCCGGCATTATGTGTGATCGTAAGTGTTTGTCTTACTACTATGTGTTTAGATTGTCTATTGTTTAATTAAGATCTATCTTAATTTCAAACACTACCGTGTTTTGCCAGAACGCAAAATAGTATTTGGTGATGTGCACTCTTCTTATGAAATTTTTGTGACATGTTTGTCAAAATGGGCAGTTTTTAAAGGTTGGGCCAATTTAGCATAAGCATGAACACACTATAGGAAGAATCACACACATATAGGGCTAATCTTTCCACTCCAACCCATTTTGTTATAGCACAATGTACAGTTCAAGCGGCACCAGCGAACGGCATTCGCTCACCTAATATGGACATGGTCGATGTTGCAACAGAGGTGACATTCAGTTGCAATGCAGGTTTTGGGTTATCTGGTGGTAATGGCGTAGGAACATGCACAGTTGATCCATCAGGTGGTTCTGCGCAATTCTTTACTCCTCTCATAGCGGCCGGCATTATGTGTGATCGTAAGTTTTTGTCTTACTACTATGTGTTAAGATTGTCTATTGTGTAATTAAGATCTATCTTAATTTCAAACACTGCCGTGTTTTGCCAGAACGCAAAATATTATTTGGTGATGTTCACTCTTTTAATGAAATTTGTGCGACAAGTTTGTCAAAATGGCCAGTTTTTAAAGGTTTTGGGTCAATTTAGCATAAGCATGAACACACTATAAGAAGAATAACAAACATATAGGGCCGTATTCGCGTACGTATTACGCGTGGTTTTAAGCTAAACGCGCGTTTAATTTTGACTTTAAACACACCGTTTAACTAAACGCAATCCTAAAAAATCTGTTTAATTAAAAACAAGCGTGTAAATAAGATACTTTAAAACTATGACATTGTATCAAAACAAAGGATATTTATATATGTTATTACATATTTATACGTAATTAGACTATGATATTCATACTTTCAACTAACAGCTTTTTACTCATTTTTGGAAGATATTTCATTCCTACTGTATAGTGTCCCAACATGTTTTGAACAATATTGCATGTCAAACTTCAGAACTTCTTAAAAAATCTTCTTAATCTGGCTGAAGAAGAGTTAAGAAAAGGTCTTCCTAAGTTTCATTCAGATTAATCTAAACTTTTATGCACTAGGGCCCTGCAATATGCCAACATAATTACGTCATTATTAAACTGTTCAACCTTAACACTATGTTATCAAACATCATTGATACATTCAGTGTTTATTTTAAATCTTCATCGCATCGAAACGTCATGTCCTCTTATATTTAATACATTTACTTACACAGGCTATTTTTGTGGATAAGCAGTTTGCATTCAGCTGTTAGATGTTATTCTCAATCGGCAAATAATGGTTTACGCTCCTATAGATTCGTCGTATTACACAATAGACAATCAGTCCATTGCAGTACATAATTGCATGAATTTATAATGCATACTGAGTATCATATTATTGGAATTTTCGAAATCATATTCATATTGCATAATGCTTACATTTTAATTCAAAAGTCGGTAATACCCTAATCTTACAACTTCAGCCCATTTTGTTATAGCAAAATGTACAGCTCCATTGCAGTAAATAAGTACATGCATTTATAATGCATACTGAGTATCACATTATTGGAAATGTCTAAATCATATTCAAATTACATAATGCTTACATTTTAATTCAAAAGTCGGTAATACCCTAATCTTTCCACTCCAACTCATTTTGTTATAGCACAATGTACAGTTCAAGCGGCACCAGCGAACGGCATTCGCTCACCTGATATGGACATGGTCGATGTTGCAACAGAGGTGACATTCAGCTGCAATGCGGGTTTTGGGTTATCTGGTGGTAATGGCGTAGGAACATGCACAGTTGATCCATCAGGTGGTTCTGCGCAATTCTTTACTCCTCTCATAGCGGCCGGCATTATGTGTGATCGTAAGTTTTTTGTCTTACTACTATGTGTTTAGATTGTCTATTGTGTAATTAAGATCTATCTTAATTTCAAACACTGCCCTGTTTTGCCAGAACGCAAAATATTATTTGGTGATGTGCACTCTTCTAATGAAATTTGTGCGACATGTTTGTCAAAATGGCCAGTTTTGAAAGGTTTTGGGCAAATTTAGCATAAGCATGAACACACTATAAGAAGAATAACACACATGTAGGGCTAATCTTTCCATTCCAACCAATTTTGTTATAGCACAATGTACAGTTCAAGCGGCACCAGCGAGCGGCATTCGCTCACCTGATATGGACATGGTCGATGTTGCAACAGAGGTGACATTCAGCTGCAATGCGGGTTTTGGGTTATCTGGTGGTAATGGCGTAGGAACATGCACAGTTGATCCATCAGGTGGTTCTGCGCAATTCTTTACCCCTCTCATAGCGGCCGGCATTATGTGTGATCGTAAGTGTTTGTCTTACTACTATGTGTTTAGATTGTCTATTGTGTAATTAAGATCTATCTTAATTTCAAACACTACCGTGTTTTGCCAGAACGCAAAATATTATTTGGTGATGTGCACTCTTCTTATGAAATTTTTGCGACATGTTTGTCAAAATGGCCAGTTTTTAAAGGTTGGGCCAATTTAGCATTAGCATGAACACACTATAGGAAGAATCACACACATATAGGGCTAATCTTTCCACTCCAACCCATTTTGTTATAGCACAATGTACAGTTCAAGCGGCACCAGCGAACGGCATTCGCTCACCTAATATGGACATGGTTGATGTTGCAACAGAGGTGACATTCAGCTGCAATGCGGGTTTTGGGTTATCTGGTGGAAATGGCGTAGGAACATGCACAGTTGATCCATCAGGTGGTTCTGCGCAATTCTTTACTCCTCTCATAGCGGCCGGCATTATGTGTGATCGTAAGTTTTTTGTCTTACTACTATGTGTTTAGATTGTCTATTGTGTAATTAAGATCTATCTTAATTTCAAACACTGCCCTGTTTTGCCAGAACGCAAAATATTATTTGGTGATGTGCACTCTTCTAATGAAATTTGTGCGACATGTTTGTCAAAATGGCCAGTTTTTAAAGGTTTTGGGCAAATTTAGCATAAGCATGAACACACTATAAGAAGAATAACACACATGTAGGGCTAATCTTTCCATTCCAACCAATTTTGTTATAGCACAATGTACAGTTCAAGCGGCACCAGCGAACGGCATTCGCTCACCTGATATGGACATGGTCGATGTTGCAACAGAGGTGACATTCAGCTGCAATGCGGGTTTTGGGTTATCTGGTGGTAATGGCGTAGGAACATGCACAGTTGATCCATCAGGTGGTTCTGCGCAATTCTTTACCCCTCTCATAGCGGCCGGCATTATGTGTGATCGTAAGTGTTTGTCTTACTACTATGTGTTTAGATTGTCTATTGTGTAATTAAGATCTATCTTAATTTCAAACACTACCGTGTTTTGCCAGAACGCAAAATATTATTTGGTGATGTGCACTCTTCTTATGAAATTTTTGCGACATGTTTGTCAAAATGGCCAGTTTTTAAAGGTTGGGCCAATTTAGCATTAGCATGAACACACTATAGGAAGAATCACACACATATAGGGCTAATCTTTCCACTCCAACCCATTTTGTTATAGCACAATGTACAGTTCAAGCGGCACCAGCGAACGGCATTCGCTCACCTAATATGGACATGGTTGATGTTGCAACAGAGGTGACATTCAGCTGCAATGCGGGTTTTGGGTTATCTGGTGGTAATGGCGTAGGAACATGCACAGTTGATCCATCAGGTGGTTCTGCGCAATTCTTTACTCCTCTCATAGCGGCCGGCATTATGTGTGATCGTAAGTTTGTGTCTTACTACTATGTGTTTAGACTGTCTATTGTGTAATTAAGATCTATCTTAATTTCAAACACTGCCGTATTTTGCCAGAACGCAAAATATTATTTGGTGATGTGCACTCTTCTAATGAAATTTGTGCGATATGTTTGTCAAAATGGCCAGTTTTAAAGGTTTTGGGCCAATTTAGCATAAGCGTGAACACACTATAAGAAGAATAACAAACATATAGGGCCGTATTCCCATACGTATTTAAACGTGGTTTTAAGCTTAACGCGCGTTTAACTTTGACTTCAAACACACCGTTTAACTAAACCCATTCCTCGAAAATCCGTTTTAATTAAAAACACGCGTGTAAATTAGATACTCTAAAAGTATGACATTGTATCAAAACAAAGGTTATTTATATGTCCAATGACTCCCCATTAACAGACGGATTATCTACAAAATTCTTCTTCTGACTTTCAAGGCCATGCACGATCTTGCTCCATCATATATCTGTGAACTTTTGCAACACCATAATCCAAATCGCGTTTTACGCTCGGCATCACAATTCCGCATCCACGTGCCTAGATCATCTACTTCGTCATACGGCATGAGACCTTTTTCGATCGCGGCACCTATGTTATGGAATAATTTGCCTTTTTGACTGTTAAAAATGCAATTTCCGTCTCTTCATTTAAACGTGCTCTCAAGACTCACCTTTTCTTGTGATCCTATCGGACTCTCTATTTTGTATCATTTTACGTTCCTGTGTGTGCATCATGATCAATGCTCCATGTTGCTGTTATATTCTTTGCCTTCCCTTCTTTAATGTGTATTTTTGTGTACAGCGCTCTGAGTTTTTATACATGTTGCGCTTTATAAATACGTTATATTATTATTATTATTATTATTATTATTATGTTATAACATATTTATACGTAATTAGACTATGATATTCATGCTTTCAACTAACACCTTTTTACTCAGCTTTGGAAGATATTTCATTCCTACTGTATAGTGTTCCAACATGTTTTGAACAAGATTGCAGGTCAAACTTCAGAACTTCTTAAAAATTCTTCTTAATCTGGCTGAAGAAGAGTTAAGAATAGGTCTTCCTAAGTTTCATTCAGATTAATCTAAACTTTTATGCACTAGGGCCCTGCAATATGCCAACATAATTACGCCATTATTAAACTGTTCAACCTTAACACTATGTTATCAAACATCATTGATACATTCAATGTTTATTTTAAATCTTCATCGAATCGAAACGTCAGGTCCTCTTATATTTAATACATTTACTTACACAGGCTATTTTTGTGGATAAGCAGTTTGCATTCAGCTGTTAGATGTTATTCTCAATCGGCAAATAATGGTTTACGCTCCTAACGATTCGTCGTATTACACGATAGACAATCAGTCCATTGTAGTACATAATTGCATGAATTTATAATGCATTATGAGTATCACATTATTGGAAATTTCTAAATCATATTCATATTGCATAATGCTTACATTTTAATTCAAAAGTCGGTAATACCCTAATCTTACAACTTCAGCCCATTTTGTTATAGCAAAATGTACAGCTCCATTGCAGTAAATAAGTACATGCATTTATAATGCATACTGAGTATCACATTATTGGAAATGTCTAAATCATATTCAAATTACATAATGCTTACATTTTAATTCAAAAGTCGGTAATACCCTAATCTTTCCACTCCAACTCATTTTGTTATAGCACAATGTACAGTTCAAGCGGCACCAGCGAACGGCATTCGCTCACCTGATATGGACATGGTCGATGTTGCAACAGAGGTGACATTCAGCTGCAATGCGGGTTTTGGGTTATCTGGTGGTAATGGCGTAGGAACATGCACAGTTGATCCATCAGGTGGTTCTGCGCAATTCTTTACTCCTCTCATAGCGGCCGGCATTATGTGTGATCGTAAGTTTTTTGTCTTACTACTATGTGTTTAGATTGTCTATTGTGTAATTAAGATCTATCTTAATTTCAAACACTGCCCTGTTTTGCCAGAACGCAAAATATTATTTGGTGATGTGCACTCTTCTAATGAAATTTGTGCGACATGTTTGTCAAAATGGCCAGTTTTTAAAGGTTTTGGGCAAATTTAGCATAAGCATGAACACACTATAAGAAGAATAACACACATGTAGGGCTAATCTTTCCATTCCAACCAATTTTGTTATAGCACAATGTACAGTTCAAGCGGCACCAGCGAGCGGCATTCGCTCACCTGATATGGACATGGTCGATGTTGCAACAGAGGTGACATTCAGCTGCAATGCGGGTTTTGGGTTATCTGGTGGTAATGGCGTAGGAACATGCACAGTTGATCCATCAGGTGGTTCTGCGCAATTCTTTACCCCTCTCATAGCGGCCGGCATTATGTGTGATCGTAAGTGTTTGTCTTACTACTATGTGTTTAGATTGTCTATTGTGTAATTAAGATCTATCTTAATTTCAAACACTACCGTGTTTTGCCAGAACGCAAAATATTATTTGGTGATGTGCACTCTTCTTATGAAATTTTTGCGACATGTTTGTCAAAATGGCCAGTTGTTAAAGGTTGGGCCAATTTAGCATTAGCATGAACACACTATAGGAAGAATCACACACATATAGGGCTAATCTTTCCACTCCAACCCATTTTGTTATAGCACAATGTACAGTTCAAGCGGCACCAGCGAACGGCATTCGCTCACCTAATATGGACATGGTTGATGTTGCAACAGAGGTGACATTCAGCTGCAATGCGGGTTTTGGGTTATCTGGTGGTAATGGCGTAGGAACATGCACAGTTGATCCATCAGGTGGTTCTGCGCAATTCTTTACTCCTCTCATAGCGGCCGGCATTATGTGTGATCGTAAGTTTTTGTCTTACTACTATGTGTTTAGATTGTCTATTGTGTAATTAAGATCTATCTTAATTTCAAACACTGCCCTGTTTTGCCAGAACGCAAAATATTATTTGGTGATGTGCACTCTTCTAATGAAATTTGTGCGACATATTTGTCAAAATGGCCAGTTTTTAAAGGTTTTGGGCAAATTTAGCATAAGCATGAACACACTATAAGAAGAATAACACACATGTAGGGCTAATCTTTCCATTCCAACCAATTTTGTTATAGCACAATGTACAGTTCAAGCGGCACCAGCGAACGGCATTCGCTCACCTGATATGGACATGGTCGATGTTGCAACAGAGGTGACATTCAGCTGCAATGCGGGTTTTGGGTTATCTGGTGGTAATGGCGTAGGAACATGCACAGTTGATCCATCAGGTGGTTCTGCGCAATTCTTTACCCCTCTCATAGCGGCCGGCATTATGTGTGATCGTAAGTGTTTGTCTTACTACTATGTGTTTAGATTGTCTATTGTGTAATTAAGATCTATCTTAATTTCAAACACTACCGTGTTTTGCCAGAACGCAAAATATTATTTGGTGATGTGCACTCTTCTTATGAAATTTTTGCGACATGTTTGTCAAAATGGCCAGTTTTTAAAGGTTGGGTCAATTTAGCATTAGCATGAACACACTATAGGAAGAATCACACACATATAGGGCTAATCTTTCCACTCCAACCCATTTTGTTATAGCACAATGTACAGTTCAAGCGGCACCAGCGAACGGCATTCGCTCACCTAATATGGACATGGTTGATATTGCAACAGAGGTGACATTCAGCTGCAATGCGGGTTTTGGGTTATCTGGTGGTAATGGCGTAGGAACATGCACAGTTGATCCCTCAGGTGGTTCTGCGCAATTCTTTACTCCTCTCATAGCGGCCGGCATTATGTGTGATCGTAAGTTTTTTGTCTTACTACTATGTGTTTAGATTGTCTATTGTGTAATTAAGATCTATCTTAATTTCAAACACTGCCCTGTTTTGCCAGAACGCAAAATATTATTTGGTGATGTGCACTCTTCTAATGAAATTTGTGCGACATGTTTGTCAAAATGGCCAGTTTTTAAAGGTTTTGGGCAAATTTAGCATAAGCATGAACACACTATAAGAAGAATAACACACATGTAGGGCTAATCTTTCCATTCCAACCAATTTTGTTATAGCACAATGTACAGTTCAAGCGGCACCAGCGAGCGGCATTCGCTCACCTGATATGGACATGGTCGATGTTGCAACAGAGGTGACATTCAGCTGCAATGCGGGTTTTGGGTTATCTGGTGGTAATGGCGTAGGAACATGCACAGTTGATCCATCAGGTGGTTCTGCGCAATTCTTTACCCCTCTCATAGCGGCCGGCATTATGTGTGATCGTAAGTGTTTGTCTTACTACTATGTGTTTAGATTGTCTATTGTGTAATTAAGATCTATCTTAATTTCAAACACTACCGTGTTTTGCCAGAACGCAAAATATTATTTGGTGATGTGCACTCTTCTTATGAAATTTTTGCGACATGTTTGTCAAAATGGCCAGTTTTTAAAGGTTGGGCCAATTTAGCATTAGCATGAACACACTATAGGAAGAATCACACACATATAGGGCTAATCTTTCCACTCCAACCCATTTTGTTATAGCACAATGTACAGTTCAAGCGGCACCAGCGAACGGCATTCGCTCACCTAATATGGACATGGTTGATGTTGCAACAGAGGTGACATTCAGCTGCAATGCGGGTTTTGGGTTATCTGGTGGTAATGGCGTAGGAACATGCACAGTTGATCCATCAGGTGGTTCTGCGCAATTCTTTACTCCTCTCATAGCGGCCGGCATTATGTGTGATCGTAAGTTTTTTGTCTTACTACTATGTGTTTAGATTGTCTATTGTGTAATTAAGATCTATCTTAATTTCAAACACTGCCCTGTTTTGCCAGAACGCAAAATATTATTTGGTGATGTGCACTCTTCTAATGAAATTTGTGCGACATGTTTGTCAAAATGGCCAGTTTTTAAAGGTTTTGGGCAAATTTAGCATAAGCATGAACACACTATAAGAAGAATAACACACATGTAGGGCTAATCTTTCCATTCCAACCAATTTTGTTATAGCACAATGTACAGTTCAAGCGGCACCAGCGAACGGCATTCGCTCACCTGATATGGACATGGTCGATGTTGCAACAGAGGTGACATTCAGCTGCAATGCGGGTTTTGGGTTATCTGGTGGTAATGGCGTAGGAACATGCACAGTTGATCCATCAGGTGGTTCTGCGCAATTCTTTACCCCTCTCATAGCGGCCGGCATTATGTGTGATCGTAAGTGTTTGTCTTACTACTATGTGTTTAGATTGTCTATTGTGTAATTAAGATCTATCTTAATTTCAAACACTACCGTGTTTTGCCAGAACGCAAAATATTATTTGGTGATGTGCACTCTTCTTATGAAATTTTTGCGACATGTTTGTCAAAATGGCCAGTTTTTAAAGGTTGGGCCAATTTAGCATTAGCATGAACACACTATAGGAAGAATCACACACATATAGGGCTAATCTTTCCACTCCAACCCATTTTGTTATAGCACAATGTACAGTTCAAGCGGCACCAGCGAACGGCATTCGCTCACCTAATATGGACATGGTTGATGTTGCAACAGAGGTGACATTCAGCTGCAATGCGGGTTTTGGGTTATCTGGTGGTAATGGCGTAGGAACATGCACAGTTGATCCATCAGATGGTTCTGCGCAATTCTTTACTCCTCTCATAGCGGCCGGCATTATGTGTGATCGTAAGTTTGTGTCTTACTACTATGTGTTTAGACTGTCTATTGTGTAATTAAGATCTATCTTAATTTCAAACACTGCCGTATTTTGCCAGAACGCAAAATATTATTTGGTGATGTGCACTCTTCTAATGAAATTTGTGCGATATGTTTGTCAAAATGGCCAGTTTTAAAGGTTTTGGGCCAATTTAGCATAAGCGTGAACACACTATAAGAAGAATAACAAACATATAGGGCCGTATTCCCGTACGTATTTAAACGTGGTTTTAAGCTTAACGCGCGTTTAACTTTGACTTCAAACACACCGTTTAACTAAACCCATTCCTCGAAAATCTGTTTTAATTAAAAACACGCGTGTAAATTAGATACTCTAAAAGTATGACATTGTATCAAAACAAAGGTTATTTATATGTCCAATGACTCCCCATTAACAGACGGATTATCTACAAAATTCTTCTTCTGACTTTCAAGGCCATGCACGATCTTGCTCCATCATATATCTGTGAACTTTTGCAACACCATAATCCAAATCGCGTTTTACGCTCGGCATCACAATTCCGCATCCACGTGCCTAGATCATCTACTTCGTCATACGGCATGAGACCTTTTTCGATCGCGGCACCTATGTTATGGAATAATTTGCCTTTTTGACTGTTAAAAATGCAATATCCGTCTCTTCATTTAAACGTGCTCTCAAGACTCACCTTTTCTTGTGATCCTATCGGACTCTCTATTTTGTATCATTTTACGTTCCTGTGTGTGCATCATGATCAATGCTCCATGTTGCTGTTATATTCTTTGCCTTCCCTTCTTTAATGTGTATTTTTGTGTACAGCGCTCTGAGTTTTTATACATGTTGCGCTTTATAAATACGTTATATTATTATTATTATTATTATTATTATGTTATTACATATTTATACGTAATTAGACTATGATATTCATGCTTTCAACTAACACCTTTTTACTCAGCTTTGGAAGATATTTCATTCCTACTGTATAGTGTCCCAACATGTTTTGAACAAGATTGCAGGTCAAACTTCAGAACTTCTTAAAAAATCTTCTTAATCTGGCTGAAGAAGAGTTAAGAATAGGTCTTCCTAAGTTTCATTCAGATTAATCTAAACTTTTATGCACTAGGGCCCTGCAATATGCCAACATAATTACGTCATTATTAAACTGTTCAACCTTAACACTATGTTATCAAACATCATTGATACATTCAATGTTTATTTTAAATCTTCATCGAATCGAAACGTCAGGTCCTCTTATATTTAATACATTTACTTACACAGGCTATTCTTGTGGATAAGCAGTTTGCATTCAGCTGTTAGATGTTATTCTCAATCGGCAAATAATGGTTTACGCTCCTAACGATTCGTCGTATTACACGATAGACAATCAGTCCATTGTAGTACATAATTGCATGAATTTATAATGCCTACTGAGTATCACATTATTGGAAATTTCTAAATCATATTCATATTGCATAATGCTTACATTTTAATTCAAAAGTCGGTAATACCCTAATCTTACAACTTCAGCCCATTTTGTTATAGCAAAATGTACAGCTCCATTGCAGTAAATAAGTACATGCATTTATAATGCATACTGAGTATCACATTATTGGAAATGTCTAAATCATATTCAAATTACATAATGCTTACATTTTAATTCAAAAGTCGGTAATACCCTAATCTTTCCACTCCAACTCATTTTGTTATAGCACAATGTACAGTTCAAGCGGCACCAGCGAACGGCATTCGCTCACCTGATATGGACATGGTCGATGTTGCAACAGAGGTGACATTCAGCTGCAATGCGGGTTTTGGGTTATCTGGTGGTAATGGCGTAGGAACATGCACAGTTGATCCATCAGGTGGTTCTGCGCAATTCTTTACTCCTCTCATAGCGGCCGGCATTATGTGTGATCGTAAGTTTTTTGTCTTACTACTATGTGTTTAGATTGTCTATTGTGTAATTAAGATCTATCTTAATTTCAAACACTGCCGTGTTTTGTCAGAACGCAAAATATTATTTGGTGATGTTCACTCTTCTAATGAAATTTGTGCGACATGTTTGTCAAATGGCCAGTTTTTAAAGGTTTTGGGCCAATTTAGCATAAGCATGAACACACTATAAGAGTCCACACCACCAAATAATATTTTGCATTTTGGCCATACACGGCAGTGTTTGAAATTAGGAGGGACCCCACCATAAGTCTAAATTTAACATCCTAGAAAAGGTAAACAGTGCTGTAAATGTACCAAAATGTTTCATAATTTGGCATTTGTAGGTTATTTCCTCCACATTAGGCCCAAAATCTCTAGGTTTTTCTTGAATGGTATCATTTTACACGATTTCACTGTTTCCAGCAATTTAGAGCTAAAACCCCTGATCTAAGAATATAGGCAGCCTGTCGTACCTAAGATAGATATCATTGGCCCGTAGCAGGAAAAAAATGCTGGTTACCCCAAACAAAAGTGATTGTTTTTAAGCAGAAGACATCTAGATCTTCAATAAAAACAATGATTTGAATGAACCAGTTTGCTCAAAAGGTGAAAAACATTAACACAAACTTGACCTCTTTACCACACAAAGCAATAGGGAACTTATTTGGTGGTGTGGGACCATAAAAAGAATAACAAACATATAGGGCCGTATTCTCGTACGTATTTAAACGTGGTTTTAAGCTTAACGCGCGTTTAACTTTGACTTTAAACACACCGTTTAACTAAGCGCAATGCTCGAAAATCTGTTTAATTAAAAACACGCGTGTAAATTAGATACTTTAAAACTATGACATTGTATTAAGACAAAGGTTATTTATATATTTTATTACATATTTATACGTAATTAGACTATGATATTCAATTATAAATGTTACTGAGACAATGTTCTTCATTTCTTATTTTTTTAAAATTAAAATCGAAGCTACCGTTTTCGAGATATAGCGATTTTTGTATATTCGTCAAGCAAAAGGCTGTGGTATATATACGATCCAACATTGGTTTTGGGGAGGGGGCCTTAACATACTTTCAACTAACAGATTTGTACTCATTTTTGGAAGATATTTCATGCGCACTGTATAGTGTCCAAACAAGTTTTGAACAAGATTGCAGGTCAAACTTCAGAACTTCTTAAACAAATCTTCTTAATCTGGTTGAAGAAGAGTTAAGAATAGGTCTTCCTAAGTTTCATTCAGATTAATCTGAACTTTTATGCACACGGGCCCTGCAATATGCCAACATAATTACGTCATTATTAAACTGTTAAACCTTAACACTATGTTATCAAATATCATTGATACATTCAATGTTTATTTTAAATCTTCATCGAATCGAAACGTGAGGTCCTCTTATATTTAATACCTTTACTTACACAGGCTATTTTTGTGGATAAGCAGTTTGCATTCAGCTGTTAGATGTTATTCTCAATCGGCAAATAATGGTTTACGCTCCTATAGATTCGTCGTATTACACAACAGACAATCAGTCCATTGCAGTACATAATTGCATGAATTTATAATGCATACTGAGTATCACATTATTAGAAATTTCTAAATCATATTCAAATTGCATAATGCTTACATTTTAATTCAAAAGTCGGTAATACCCTAATCTTTCCACTCCAACCCATTTTGTTATAGCACAATGTACAGTTCAAGCGGCACCAGCGAACGGCATTCGCTCACCTGATATGGACATGGTCATTGTTGCAACAGAGGTGACATTCAGCTGCAATGCGGGTTTTGGGTTATCTGGTGGTAATGGCGTAGGAACATGCACAGTTGATCCATCAGGTGGTTCTGCGCAATTCTTTACCCCTCTCATAGCGGCCGGCATTATGTGTGATCGTAAGTGTTTGTCTTACTACTATGTGTTTAGATTGTCTATTGTGTAATTAAGATCTATCTTAATTTCAAACACTACCGTGTTTTGCCAGAACGCAAAATATTATTTGGTGATGTGCACTCTTCTTATGACATTTTTGCGACATGTTTGTCAAAATGGCCAGTTTTTAAAGGTTGGGTCAATTTAGCATTAGCATGAACACACTATAGGAAGAATCACACACATATAGGGCTAATCTTTCCAATCCAACCCATTTTGTTATAGCACAATGTACAGTTCAAGCGGCACCAGCGAACGGCATTCGCTCACCTAATATGGACATGGTTGATATTGCAACAGAGGTGACATTCAGCTGCAATGCGGGTTTTGGGTTATCTGGTGGTAATGGCGTAGGAACATGCACAGTTGATCCATCAGGTGGTTCTGCGCAATTCTTTACTCCTCTCATAGCGGCCGGCATTATGTGTGATCGTAAGTTTTTTGTCTTACTACTATGTGTTTAGATTGTCTATTGTGTAATTAAGATCTATCTTAATTTCAAACACTGCCCTGTTTTGCCAGAACGCAAAATATTATTTGGTGATGTGCACTCTTCTAATGAAATTTGTGCGACATGTTTGTCAAAATGGCCAGTTTTTAAAGGTTTTGGGCAAATTTAGCATAAGCATGAACACACTATAAGAAGAATAACACACATGTAGGGCTAATCTTTCCATTCCAACCAATTTTGTTATAGCACAATGTACAGTTCAAGCGGCACCAGCGAGCGGCATTCGCTCACCTGATATGGACATGGTCGATGTTGCAACAGAGGTGACATTCAGCTGCAATGCGGGTTTTGGGTTATCTGGTGGTAATGGCGTAGGAACATGCACAGTTGATCCATCAGGTGGTTCTGCGCAATTCTTTACCCCTCTCATAGCGGCCGGCATTATGTGTGATCGTAAGTGTTTGTCTTACTACTATGTGTTTAGATTGTCTATTGTGTAATTAAGATCTATCTTAATTTCAAACACTACCGTGTTTTGCCAGAACGCAAAATATTATTTGGTGATGTGCACTCTTCTTATGAAATTTTTGCGACATGTTTGTCAAAATGGCCAGTTTTTAAAGGTTGGGCCAATTTAGCATTAGCATGAACACACTATAGGAAGAATCACACACATATAGGGCTAATCTTTCCACTCCAACCCATTTTGTTATAGCACAATGTACAGTTCAAGCGGCACCAGCGAACGGCATTCGCTCACCTAATATGGACATGGTTGATGTTGCAACAGAGGTGACATTCAGCTGCAATGAGGGTTTTGGGTTATCTGGTGGTAATGGCGTAGGAACATGCACAGTTGATCCATCAGGTGGTTCTGCGCAATTCTTTACTCCTCTCATAGCGGCCGGCATTATGTGTGATCGTAAGTTTTTGTCTTACTACTATGTGTTTAGATTGTCTATTGTGTAATTAAGATCTATCTTAATTTCAAACACTGCCCTGTTTTGCCAGAACGCAAAATATTATTTGGTGATGTGCACTCTTCTAATGAAATTTGTGCGACATGTTTGTCAAAATGGCCAGTTTTTAAAGGTTTTGGGCAAATTTAGCATAAGCATGAACACACTATAAGAAGAATAACACACATGTAGGGCTAATCTTTCCATTCCAACCAATTTTGTTATAGCACAATGTACAGTTCAAGCGGCACCAGCGAACGGCATTCGCTCACCTGATATGGACATGGTCGATGTTGCAACAGAGGTGACATTCAGCTGCAATGCAGGTTTTGGGTTATCTGGTGGTAATGGCGTAGGAACATGCACAGTTGATCCATCAGGTGGTTCTGCGCAATTCTTTACTCCTCTCATAGCGGCCGGCATTATGTGTGATCGTAAGTTTGTGTCTTACTACTATGTGTTTAGACTGTCTATTGTGTAATTAAGATCTATCTTAATTTCAAACACTGCCGTATTTTGCCAGAACGCAAAATATTATTTGGTGATGTGTTTAGATTGTCTATTGTGTAATTAAGATCTATCTTAATTTCAAACACTGCCGTGTTTTGTCAGACCGCAAAATATTATTTGGTGATGTGCACTCTTCTAATGAAATTTGTGCGACATGTTTGTCAAAATGGCCAGTTTTTAAAGGTTTTGGGCAAATTTAGCATAAGCATGAACACACTATAAGAAGAATAACACACATGTAGGGCTAATCTTTCCATTCCAACCAATTTTGTTATAGCACAATGTACAGTTCAAGCGGCACCAGCGAGCGGCATTCGCTCACCTGATATGGACATGGTCGATGTTGCAACAGAGGTGACATTCAGCTGCAATGCGGGTTTTGGGTTATCTGGTGGTAATGGCGTAGGAACATGCACAGTTGATCCATCAGGTGGTTCTGCGCAATTCTTTACTCCTCTCATAGCGGCCGGCATTATGTGTGATCGTAAGTTTTTGTCTTACTACTATGTGTTTAGATTGTCTATTGTGTAATTAAGATCTATCTTAATTTCAAACACTGCCGTGTTTTGCCAGAACGCAAAATATTATTTGGTGATGTGCACTCTTCTAATGAAATTTGTGCGACATGTTTGTCAAAATGGCCAGTTTGTAAAGGTTTTGGGCCAATTTATCACAAGCATGAACACACTATAAGAAGAATCACACACATATATGGCTAATCTTTCAACTCCAACCCATTTTGTTATAGCACAATGTACAGTTCAAGCGGCACCAGCGAACGGCATTCGCTCACCTGATATGGACATGGTCGATGTTGCAACAGAGGTGACATTCAGCTGCAATGCGGGTTTTGGGTTATCTGGTGGTAATGGCGTAGGAACATGCACAGTTGATCCATCAGGTGGTTCTGCGCAATTCTTTACTCCTCTCATTGCTGCCGGCATTATGTGTGATCGTAAGTTTTTGTCTTACTACTATGTGTTTAGATTGTCTATTGTGTAATTAAGATCTATCTTAATTTCAAACACTGCCGTGTTTTGCCAGAACGCAAAATATTATTTGGTGATGTGCACTCTTCTAATGAAATTTGTGCGACATGTTTGTCAAAATGGCCAGTTTTTAAAGGTTTTGGGCCAATTTAGCATAAGCATGAACACACTATAAGAAGAATCACACACATATAGGGCTGATCTTTACACTCCAACCCATTTTGTTATAGCACAATGTACAGTTCAAGCGGCACCAGCGAACGGCATTCGCTCACCTGATATGGACATGGTCGATGTTGCAACAGAGGTGACATTCAGCTGCAATGCGGGTTTTGGGTTATCTGGTGGTAATGGCGTAGGAACATGCACAGTTGATCCATCAGGTGGTTCTGCGCAATTCTTTACTCCTCTCATAGCGGCCGGCATTATGTGTGATCGTAAGTTTTTGTCTTACTACTATGTGTTTAGATTGTCTATTGTGTAATTAAGATCAATCTTAATTTCAAACACTGCCCTGTTTTGCCAGAACGCAAAATATTATTTGGTGATGTGCACTCTTCTAATGAAATTT
This sequence comes from Ophiura sarsii, assembly GCA_035610835.1. Classification (NCBI taxonomy): domain Eukaryota; kingdom Metazoa; phylum Echinodermata; class Ophiuroidea; order Amphilepidida; family Ophiuridae; genus Ophiura; species Ophiura sarsii. The sequence continues at coordinate 60,495,102 of CM069447.1, read as the reverse complement.
GTGCGACATGTTTATCAAAATGGCCAGTTTTTAAAGTTTTTGGGCCAATTTAGCATAAGCATGAACACACTATAAGAAGAATCACACACATATAGGGCTGATCTTTACACTCCAACCCATTTTGTTATAGCACAATGTACAGTTCAAGCGGCACCAGCGAACGGCATTCGCTCACCTGATATGGACATGGTCGATGTTGCAACAGAGGTGACATTCAGCTGCAATGCGGGTTTTGGGTTATCTGGTGGTAATGGCGTAGGAACATGCACAGTTGATCCATCAGGTGGTTCTGCGCAATTCTTTACTCCTCTCATAGCGGCCGGCATTATGTGTGATCGTAAGTTTTTATCTTACTACTATGTGTTTAGATTGTCTATTGTGTAATTAAGATCTATCTGCCGTGTTTTGCCAGAACGCAAAATATTATTTGGTGATGTGCACTCTTATGAAATTTGCGCGACATGTGTGTCAAAATGGCCAGTTTTTAAAGGTTTTGGGCCAATTTAGCATAAGCATGAACACACTATAAGAAGAATCACACACATATAGGGTTGATCTTTACACTCCAACCCATTTTGTTATAGCACAATGTACAGTTCAAGTGGCACCAGCGAACGGCATTCGCTCACCTGATATGGACATGGTCGATGTTGCAACAGAGGTGACATTCAGCTGCAATGCGGGTTTTGGGTTATCTGGTGGTAATGGCGTAGGAACATGCACAGTTGATCCATCAGGTGGTTCTGCGCAATTCTTTACTCCTCTCATAGCGGCCGGCATTATGTGTGATCGTAAGTTTTTGTCTTACTACTATGTGTTTAGATTGTCTATTGTGTAATTAAGATCAATCTTTATTTCAAACACTGCCCTGTTTTGCCAGAACGCAAAATATTATTTGGTGATGTGCACTCTTCTAATGAAATTTGTGCGACATGTTTGTCAAAATGGCCAGTTTTTAAAGTTTTTGGGCCAATTTAGCATAAGCATGAACACACTATAAGAAGATACACACACATATAGGGCTAATCTTTCCACTCCAACCCATTTTGTTATAGCACAATGTACAGTTCAAGCGGCACCGGCGAACGGCATTCGCTCACCTGATATGGACATGGTCGATGTTGCAACAGAGGTGACATTCAGCTGCAATGCGGGTTTTGGGTTATCTGGTGGTAATGGCGTAGGAACATGCACAGTTGATCCATCAGGTGGTTCTGCGCAATTCTTTACTCCCCTCATAGCGGCCGGCATTATGTGTGATCGTAAGTTTTTGTCTTACTACTATGTGTTTAGATTGTCTATTGTGTAATTAAGATCTATCTTAATTTCAAACACTGCCGTGTTTTGCCAGAACACAAAATATTATTTGGTGATGTGCACTCTTCTAATGAAATTTGTGCGACATGTTTGTCAAAATGGCCAGTTTTTAAAGTTTTTGGGCCAATTTAGCATAAGCATGAACACACTATCAGAAGATTCACACACATATAGGGCTAATCTTTCCACTCCAACCCATTTTGTTATAGCACAATGTACAGTTCAAGCGGCACCGGCGAACGGCATTCGCTCACCTGATATGGACATGGTCGATGTTGCAACAGAGGTGACATTCAGCTGCAATGCGGGTTTTGGGTTATCTGGTGGTAATGGGGTAGGAACATGCACAGTTGATCCATCAGGTGGTTCTGCGCAATTCTTTACTCCTCTCATAGCGGCCGGCATTATGTGTGATCGTAAGTTTTTGTCTTACTACTATGTGTTTAGATTGTCTATTGTGTAATTAAGATCTATCTTAATTTCAAACACTGCCGTGTTTTGCCAGAACGCAAAATATTATTTGGTGATGTGCACTCTTCTAATGAAATTTGTGCGACATGTTTGTCAAAATGGCCAGTTTTTAAAGGTTTTGGGCCAATTTAGCATAAGCATGAACACACTATAAGAAGAATCACACACATATAGGGCTGATCTTTACACTCCAACCCATTTTGTTATAGCACAATGTACTGTTCAAGCGGCACCAGCGAACGGCATTCGCTCACCTGATATGGACATGGTCGATGTTGCAACAGAGGTGACATTCAGCTGCAATGCGGGTTTTGGGTTATCTGGTGGTAATGGCGTAGGAACATGCACAGTTGATCCATCAGGTGGTTCTGCTCAATTCTTTACTCCTCTCATAGCGGCCGGCATTATGTGTGATCGTAAGTTTTTGTCTTACTACTATGTGTTTAGATTGTCTATTGTGTAATTAAGATCTATCTTAATTTCAAACACTGCCGTGTTTTGCCAGAACGCAAAATATTATTTGGTGATGTGCACTCTTCTAATGAAATTTGTGCGTCATGTTTGTCAAAATGGCCAGTTTGTAAAGGTTTTGGGCCAATAAAGCATGAACACACTATAAGAAGAATCACACACATATAGGGCTAATCTTTCAACTCCAACCCATTTTGTTATAGCACAATGTACAGTTCAAGCGTCACCAGCGAACGGCATTCGCTCCCTGATATGGACATGGTCGATGTTGCAACAGAGGTGACATTCAGCTGCAATGCGGGTTTTGGGTTATCTGGTGGTAATGGGGTAGGAACATGCACAGTTGATCCATCAGGTGGTTCTGCGCAATTCTTTACTCCTCTCATAGCGGCCGGCATTATGTGTGATCGTACGTTTTTGTCTTACTACTATGTGTTTAGATTGTCTATTGTGTAATTAAGATCTATCTTAATTTCAAACACTGCCGTGTTTTGCCAGAACACAAAATATTATTTGGTGATGTGCACTCTTCTAATGAAATTTGTGCGACATGTTTGTCAAAATGGCCAGTTTTTAAAGGTTTTGGGCCAATTTAGCATAAGCATGAACACACTATAAGAAGATTCACACACATATAGGGCTAATCTTTACACTCCAACCCATTTTGTTATAGCACAATGTACAGTTCAAGCGGCACCAGCGAACGGTATTCGCTCACCTGATATGGACATGGTCGATGTTGCAACAGAGGTGACATTCAGCTGCAATGCGGGTTTTGGGTTATCTGGTGGTAATGGCGTAGGAACATGCACAGTTGATCCATCAGGTGGTTCTGCGCAATTCTTTACTCCTCTCATAGCGGCCGGCATTATGTGTGATCGTAAGTTTTTGTCTTACTACTATGTGTTTAGATTGTCTATAGTGTAATTAAGATCTATCTTAATTTCAAACACTGCCGTGTTTTGCCAGAACGCAAACTATTATTTGGTGATGTGCACTCTTCTTATGAAATTTGTGCGACATGTTTGTCAAAATGGCCAGTTTGTAAAGGTTTTGGGCCAATTTAGCATAAGCATGAACACACTATAAGAAGAATCACACACATATAGGGCTAATCTTTCAACTCCCACCCATTTTGTTATAGCACAATGTACAGTTCAAGCGGCACCAGCGAACGGCATTCGCTCACCTGATATGGACAAGGTCGATGTTGCAACAGAGGTGACATTCAGCTGCAATGCGGGTTTTGGGTTATCTGGTGGTAATGGGGTAGGAACATGCACAGTTGATCCATCAGGTGGTTCTGCGCAATTCTTTACTCCTCTCATAGCGGCCGGCATTATGTGTGATCGTAAGGTTTTTGTCTTACTACTATGTGTTTAGATTGTCTATTGTGTAATTAAGATCTATCTTAATTTCAAACACTGCCGTGTTTTGCCAGAACACAAAATATTATTTGGTGATGTGCACTCTTCTAATGAAATTTGTGCGACATGTTTGTCAAAATGGCCAGTTTTTAAAGGTTTTGGGCCAATTTAGCATAAGCATGAACACACTATAAGAAGATTCACACACATATAGGGCTAATCTTTACACTCCAACCCATTTTGTTATAGCACAATGTACAGTTCAAGCGGCACCGGCGAACGGCATTCGCTCACCTGATATGGACATGGTCGATGTTGCAACAGAGGTGACATTCAGCTGCAATGCGGGTTTTGGGTTATCTGGTGGTAATGGCGTAGGAACATGCACAGTTGATCCATCAGGTGGTTCTGCGCAATTCTTTACTCCTCTCATAGCGGCCGGCATTATGTGTGATCGTAAGTTTTTGTCTTACTACTATGTGTTTAGATTGTCTATTGTGTAATTAAGATCTATCTTAATTTCAAACACTGCCGTGTTTTGCCAGAACACAAAATATTATTTGGTGATGTGCACTCTTCTAATGAAATTTGTGCGACATGTTTGTCAAAATGGCCAGTTTTTAAAGTTTTTGGGCCAATTTAGCATAAGCATGAACACACTATAAGAAGATTCACACACATATAGGGCTAATCTTTCAACTCCAACCCATTTTGTTATAGCACAATGTACAGTTCAAGCGGCACCAGCGAACGGCATTCGCTCACCTGATATGGACATGGTCGATGTTGCAACAGAGGTGACATTCAGCTGCAATGCGGGTTTTGGGTTATCTGGTGGTAATGGCGTAGGAACATGCACAGTTGATCCATCAGGTGGTTCTGCGCAATTCTTTACTCCTCTCATAGCGGCCGGCATTATGTGTGATCGTAAGTTTTTGTCTTACTACTATGTGTTTAGATTGTCTATTGTGTAATTAAGATCTATCTTAATTTCAAACACTGCCGTGTTTTGCCAGAACGCAAAATATTATTTGGTGATGTGCACTCTTCTAATGAAATTTGTGCGACATGTTTGTCAAAATGGCCAGTTTTTAAAGGTTTTGGGCCAATTTAGCATAAGCATGAACACACTATGAGAAGAATCACACACATATAGGGCTGATCTTTACACTCCAACCCATTTTGTTATAGCACAATGTACTGTTCAAGCGGCACCAGCGAACGGCATTCGCTCATCTGATATGGACATGGTCGATGTTGCAACAGAGGTGACATTCAGCTGCAATGCGGGTTTTGGGTTATCTGGTGGTAATGGCGTAGGAACATGCACAGTTGATCCATCAGGTGGTTCTGCGCAATTCTTTACTCCTCTCATAGCGGCCGGCATTATGTGTGATCGTAAGTTTTTGTCTTACTACTATGTGTTTAGATTGTCTATTGTGTAATTAAGATCTATCTTAATTTCAAACACTGCCGTGTTTTGCCAGAACGCAAAATATTATTTGGTGATGTGCACTCTTCTAATGAAATTTGTGCGTCATGTTTGTCAAAATGGCCAGTTTGTAAAGGTTTTGGGCCAATTTAGCATAAGCATGAACACACTATAAGAAGAATCACACACATATAGGGCTAATCTTTCAACTCCAACCCATTTTGTTATAGCACAATGTACAGTTCAAGCGTCACCAGCGAACGGCATTCGCTCACCTGATATGGACATGGTCGATGTTGCAACAGAGGTGACATTCAGCTGCAATGCGGGTTTTGGGTTATCTGGTGGTAATGGGGTAGGAACATGCACAGTTGATCCATCAGGTGGTTCTGCGCAATTCTTTACTCCTCTCATAGCGGCCGGCATTATGTGTGATCGTACGTTTTTGTCTTACTACTATGTGTTTAGATTGTCTATTGTGTAATTAAGATCTATCTTAATTTCAAACACTGCCGTGTTTTGCCAGAACACAAAATATTATTTGGTGATGTGCACTCTTCTAATGAAATTTGTGCGACATGTTTGTCAAAATGGCCAGTTTTTAAAGTTTTTGGGCCAATTTAGCATAAGCATGAACACACTATAAGAAGATTCACACACATATAGGGCTAATCTTTCAACTCCAACCCATTTTGTTATAGCACAATGTACAGTTCAAGCGGCACCAGCGAACGGCATTCGCTCACCTGATATGGACATGGTCGATGTTGCAACAGAGGTGACATTCAGCTGCAATGCGGGTTTTGGGTTATCTGGTGGTAATGGCGTAGGAACATGCACAGTTGATCCATCAGGTGGTTCTGCGCAATTCTTTACTCCTCTCATAGCGGCCGGCATTATGTGTGATCGTAAGTTTTTGTCTTACTACTATGTGTTTAGATTGTCTATTGTGTAATTAAGATCTATCTTAATTTCAAACACTGCCGTGTTTTGCCAGAACGCAAAATATTATTTGGTGATGTGCACTCTTCTAATGAAATTTGTGCGACATGTTTGTCAAAATGGCCAGTTTTTAAAGGTTTTGGGCCAATTTAGCATAAGCATGAACACACTATAAGAAGAATCACACACATATAGGGCTGATCTTTACACTCCAACCCATTTTGTTATAGCACAATGTACTGTTCAAGCGGCACCAGCGAACGGCATTCGCTCACCTGATATGGACATGGTCGATGTTGCAACAGAGGTGACATTCAGCTGCAATGCGGGTTTTGGGTTATCTGGTGGTAATGGCGTAGGAACATGCACAGTTGATCCATCAGGTGGTTCTGCTCAATTCTTTACTCCTCTCATAGCGGCCGGCATTATGTGTGATCGTAAGTTTTTGTCTTACTACTATGTGTTTAGATTGTCTATTGTGTAATTAAGATCTATCTTAATTTCAAACACTGCCGTGTTTTGCCAGAACGCAAAATATTATTTGGTGATGTGCACTCTTCTAATGAAATTTGTGCGTCATGTTTGTCAAAATGGCCAGTTTGTAAAGGTTTTGGGCCAATTTAGCATAAGCATGAACACACTATAAGAAGAATCACACACATATAGGGCTAATCTTTCAACTCCAACCCATTTTGTTATAGCACAATGTACAGTTCAAGCGTCACCAGCGAACGGCATTCGCTCACCTGATATGGACATGGTCGATGTTGCAACAGAGGTGACATTCAGCTGCAATGCGGGTTTTGGGTTATCTGGTGGTAATGGGGTAGGAACATGCACAGTTGATCCATCAGGTGGTTCTGCGCAATTCTTTACTCCTCTCATAGCGGCCGGCATTATGTGTGATCGTACGTTTTTGTCTTACTACTATGTGTTTAGATTGTCTATTGTGTAATTAAGATCTATCTTAATTTCAAACACTGCCGTGTTTTGCCAGAACACAAAATATTATTTGGTGATGTGCACTCTTCTAATGAAATTTGTGCGACATGTTTGTCAAAATGGCCAGTTTTTAAAGGTTTTGGGCCAATTTAGCATAAGCATGAACACACTATAAGAAGATTCACACACATATAGGGCTAATCTTTACACTCCAACCCATTTTGTGATAGCACAATGTACAGTTCAAGCGGCACCAGCGAACGGTATTCGCTCACCTGATATGGACATGGTCGATGTTGCAACAGAGGTGACATTCAGCTGCAATGCGGGTTTTGGGTTATCTGGTGGTAATGGCGTAGGAACATGCACAGTTGATCCATCAGGTGGTTCTGCGCAATTCTTTACTCCTCTCATAGCGGCCGGCATTATGTGTGATCGTAAGTTTTTGTCTTACTACTATGTGTTTAGATTGTCTATAGTGTAATTAAGATCTATCTTAATTTCAAACACTGCCGTGTTTTGCCAGAACGCAAACTATTATTTGGTGATGTGCACTCTTCTTATGAAATTTGTGCGACATGTTTGTCAAAATGGCCAGTTTGTAAAGGTTTTGGGCCAATTTAGCATAAGCATGAACACACTATAAGAAGAATCACACACATATAGGGCTAATCTTTCAACTCCAACCCATTTTGTTATAGCACAATGTACAGTTCAAGCGGCACCAGCGAACGGCATTCGCTCACCTGATATGGACATGGTTGATGTTGCAACAGAGGTGACATTCAGCTGCAATGCGGGTTTTGGGTTATCTGGTGGTAATGGCGTAGGAACATGCACAGTTGATCCATCAGGTGGTTCTGCGCAATTCTTTACTCCTCTCATAGCGGCCGGCATTATGTGTGATCGTAAGTCTTTGTCTTACTACTATGTGTTTAGATTGTCTATTGTGTAATTAAGATCTATCTTAATTTCAAACACTGCCGTGTTTTGCCAGAACGCAAAATATTATTTGGTGATGTGCACTCTTCTAATGAAATTTGTGCGTCATGTTTGTCAAAATGGCCAGTTTGTAAAGGTTTTGGGCCAATTTAGCATAAGCATGAACACACTATAAGAAGAATCACACACATATAGGGCTAATCTTTGAACTCCAACCCATTTTGTTATAGCACAATGTACAGTTCAAGCGGCACCAGCGAACGGCATTCGCTCACCTGATATAGACAAGGTCGATGTTGCAACAGAGGTGACATTCAGCTGCAATGCGGGTTTTGGGTTATCTGGTGGTAATGGGGTAGGAACATGCACAGTTGATCCATCAGGTGGTTCTGCGCAATTCTTTACTCCTCTCATAGCGGCCGGCATTATGTGTGATCGTAAGTTTTTGTCTTACTACTATGTGTTTAGATTGTCTATTGTGTAATTAAGATCTATCTTAATTTCAAACACTGCCGTGTTTTGCCAGAACACAAAATATTATTTGGTGATGTGCACTCTTCTAATGAAATTTGTGCGACATGTTTGTCAAAATGGCCAGTTTTTAAAGTTTTTGGGCCAATTTAGCATAAGCATGAACACACTATAAGAAGATTCACACACATATAGGGCTAATCTTTCCACTCCAACCCATTTTGTTATAGCACAATGTACAGTTCAAGCGGCACCGGCGAACGGCATTCGCTCACCTGATATGGACATGGTCGATGTTGCAACAGAGGTGACATTCAGCTGCAATGCGGGTTTTGGGTTATCTGGTGGTAATGGCGTAGGAACATGCACAGTTGATCCATCAGGTGGTTCTGCGCAATTCTTTACTCCTCTCATAGCGGCCGGCATTATGTGTGATCGTAAGTTTTTGTCTTACTACTATGTGTTTAGATTGTCTATTGTGTAATTAAGATCTATCTTAATTTCAAACACTGCCGTGTTTTGCCAGAACGCAAAATATTATTTGGTGATGTGCACTCTTCTAATGAAATTTGTGCGACATGTTTGTCAAAATGGCCAGTTTTTAAAGGTTTTGGGCCAATTTAGCATAAGCATGAACACACTATGAGAAGAATCACACACATATAGGGCTGATCTTTACACTCCAACCCATTTTGTTATAGCACAATGTACAGTTCAAGCGGCACCAGCGAACGGCATTCGCTCACCTGATATGGACATGGTCGATGTTGCAACAGAGGTGACATTCAGCTGCAATGCGGGTTTTGGGTTATCTGGTGGTAATGGCGTAGGAACATGCACAGTTGATCCATCAGGTGGTTCTGCTCAATTCATTACTCCTCTCATAGCGGCCGGCATTATGTGTGATCGTAAGTTTTTGTCTTACTACTATGTGTTTAGATTGTCTATTGTGTAATTAAGATCTATCTTAATTTCAAACACTGCCGTGTTTTGCCAGAACGCAAAATATTATTTGGTGATGTGCACTCTTCTAATGAAATTTGTGCGTCATGTTTGTCAAAATGGCCAGTTTGTAAAGGTTTTGGGCCAATTTAGCATAAGCATGAACACACTATAAGAAGAATCACACACATATAGGGCTAATCTTTCAACTCCAACCCATTTTGTTATAGCACAATGTACAGTTCAAGCGGCACCAGCGAACGGCATTCGCTCACCTGATATGGACATGGTTGATGTTGCAACAGAGGTGACATTCAGCTGTAATGCGGGTTTTGGGTTATCTGGTGGTAATGGCGTAGGAACATGCACAGTTGATCCATCAGGTGGTTCTGCGCAATTCTTTACTCCTCTCATAGCGGCCGGCATTATGTGTGATCGTAAGTCTTTGTCTTACTACTATGTGTTTAGATTGTCTATTGTGTAATTAAGATCTATCTTAATTTCAAACACTGCCGTGTTTTGCCAGAACGCAAAATATTATTTGGTGATGTGCACTCTTCTAATGAAATTTGTGCGTCATGTTTGTCAAAATGGCCAGTTTGTAAAGGTTTTGGGCCAATTTAGCATAAGCATGAACACACTATAAGAAGAATCACACACATATAGGGCTAATCTTTGAACTCCAACCCATTTTGTTATAGCACAATGTACAGTTCAAGCGGCACCAGCGAACGGCATTCGCTCACCTGATATAGACAAGGTCGATGTTGCAACAGAGGTGACATTCAGCTGCAATGCGGGTTTTGGGTTATCTGGTGGTAATGGGGTAGGAACATGCACAGTTGATCCATCAGGTGGTTCTGCGCAATTCTTTACTCCTCTCATAGCGGCCGGCATTATGTGTGATCGTAAGTTTTTGTCTTACTACTATGTGTTTAGATTGTCTATTGTGTAATTAAGATCTATCTTAATTTCAAACACTGCCGTGTTTTGCCAGAACACAAAATATTATTTGGTGATGTGCACTCTTCTAATGAAATTTGTGCGACATGTTTGTCAAAATGGCCAGTTTTTAAAGTTTTTGGGCCAATTTAGCATAAGCATGAACACACTATAAGAAGATTCACACACATATAGGGCTAATCTTTCCACTCCAACCCATTTTGTTATAGCACAATGTACAGTTCAAGCGGCACCGGCGAACGGCATTCGCTCACCTGATATGGACATGGTCGATGTTGCAACAGAGGTGACATTCAGCTGCAATGCGGGTTTTGGGTTATCTGGTGGTAATGGCGTAGGAACATGCACAGTTGATCCATCAGGTGGTTCTGCGCAATTCTTTACTCCTCTCATAGCGGCCGGCATTATGTGTGATCGTAAGTTTTTGTCTTACTACTATGTGTTTAGATTGTCTATTGTGTAATTAAGATCTATCTTAATTTCAAACACTGCCGTGTTTTGCCAGAACGCAAAATATTATTTGGTGATGTGCACTCTTCTAATGAAATTTGTGCGACATGTTTGTCAAAATGGCCAGTTTTTAAAGGTTTTGGGCCAATTTAGCATAAGCATGAACACACTATGAGAAGAATCACACACATATAGGGCTGATCTTTACACTCCAACCCATTTTGTTATAGCACAATGTACAGTTCAAGCGGCACCAACGAACGGCATTCGCTCACCTGATATGGACATGGTCGATGTTGCAACAGAGGTGACATTCAGCTGCAATGCGGGTTTTGGGTTATCTGGTGGTAATGGCGTAGGAACATGCACAGTTGATCCATCAGGTGGTTCTGCTCAATTCTTTACTCCTCTCATAGCGGCCGGCATTATGTGTGATCGTAAGTTTTTGTCTTACTACTATGTGTTTAGATTGTCTATTGTGTAATTAAGATCTATCTTAATTTCAAACACTGCCGTGTTTTGCCAGAACGCAAAATATTATTTGGTGATGTGCACTCTTCTAATGAAATTTGTGCGTCATGTTTGTCAAAATGGCCAGTTTGTAAAGGTTTTGGGCCAATTTAGCATAAGCATGAACACACTATAAGAAGAATCACACACATATAGGGCTAATCTTTCAACTCCAACCCATTTTGTTATAGCACAATGTACAGTTCAAGCGTCACCAGCGAACGGCATTCGCTCACCTGATATGGACATGGTCGATGTTGCAACAGAGGTGACATTCAGATGCAATGCGGGTTTTGGGTTATCTGGTGGTAATGGGGTAGGAACATGCACAGTTGATCCATCAGGTGGTTCTGCGCAATTCTTTACTCCTCTCATAGCGGCCGGCATTATGTGTGATCGTAAGTTTTTGTCTTACTACTATGTGTTTAGACTGTCTATTGTGTAATTAAGATCTATCTTAATTTCAAACACTGCCGTGTTTTGCCAGAACGCAAATATTATTTGGTGATGTGCACTCTTCTAATGAAATTTGTGCGACATGTTTGTCAAAATGGCCAGTTTGTAAAGGTTTTGGGCCAATTTAGCATAAGCATGAACACACTATAAGAAGAATCACACACATATAGGGCTAATCTTTCAACTCCAACCCATTTTGTTATAGCACAATGTACAGTTCAAGCGGCACCAGCGAACGGCATTCGCTCACCTGATATGGACATGGTCGATGTTGCAACAGAGGTGACATTCAGCTGCAATGCGGGTTTTGGGTTATCTGGTGGTAATGGGGTAGGAACATGCACAGTTGATCCATCAGGTGGTTCTGCGCAATTCTTTACTCCTCTCATAGCGGCCGGCATTATGTGTGATCGTAAGTTTTTGTCTTACTACTATGTGTTTAGATTGTCTATTGTGTAATTAAGATCTATCTTAATTTCAAACACTGCCGTGTTTTGCCAGAACGCAAAATATGATTTGGTGATGTGCACTCTTCTAATGAAATTTGTGCGACATGTTTGTCAAAATGGCCAGTTTTTAAAGGTTTTGGGCCAATTTAGCATAAGCATGAACACACTATCAGAAGAATCACACACACATAGGGCTGATCTTTACACTCCAACCCATTTTGTTATAGCACAATGTACAGTTCAAGCGGCACCAGCGAACGGCATTCGCTCACCTGATATGGACATGGTCGATGTTGCAACAGAGGTGACATTCAGCTGCAATGCGGGTTTTGGGTTATCTAGTGGTAATGGCGTAGGAACATGCACAGTTGATCCATCAGGTGGTTCTGCTCAATTCTTTACTCCTCTCATAGCGGCCGGCATTATGTGTGATCGTAAGTTTTTGTCTTACTACTATGTGTTTAGATTGTCTATTGTGTAATTAAGATCTATCTTAATTTCAAACACTGCCGTGTTTTGCCAGAACGCAAATATTATTTGGTGATGTGCACTCTTCTTATGAAATTTGTGCGACATGTTTGTCAAAATGGCCAGTTTGTAAAGGTTTTGGGCCAATTTAGCATAAGCATGAACACACTATAAGAAGAATCACACACATATAGGGCTAATCTTTCAACTCCAACCCATTTTGTTATAGCACAATGTACAGTTCAAGCGGCACCAGCGAACGGCATTCGCTCACCTGATATGGACATGGTCGATGTTGCAACAGAGGTGACATTCAGCTGCAATGCGGGTTTTGGGTTATCTGGTGGTAATGGCGTAGGAACATGCACAGTTGATCCATCAGGTGGTTCTGCGCAATTCTTTACTCCTCTCATAGCGGCCGGCATTATGTGTGATCGTAAGTTTTTGTCTTACTACTATGTGTTTAGATTGTCTATTGTGTAATTAAGATCTATCTTAATTTCAAACACTGCCGTGTTTTGCCAGAACGCAAAATATTATTTGGTGATGTGCACTCTTCTAATGAAATTTGTGCGACATGTTTGTCAAAATGGCCAGTTTTTAAAGGTTTTGGGCCAATTTAGCATAAGCATGAACACACTATAAGAAGAATCACACACATATAGGGCTGATCTTTACACTCCAACCCATTTTGTTATAGCACAATGTACAGTTCAAGTGGCACCAGCGAACGGCATTCGCTCACCTGATATGGACATGGTCGATGTTGCAACAGAGGTGACATTCAGCTGCAATGCGGGTTTTGGGTTATCTGGTGGTAATGGCGTAGGAACATGCACAGTTGATCCATCAGGTGGTTCTGCGCAATTCTTTACTCCTCTCATAGCGGCCGGCATTATGTGTGATCGTAAGTTTTTGTCTTACTACTATGTGTTTAGATTGTCTATTGTGTAATTAAGATCAATCTTTATTTCAAACACTGCCCTGTTTTGCCAGAACGCAAACTATTATTTGGTGATGTGCACTCTTCTAATGAAATTTGTGCGACATGTTTGTCAAAATGGCCAGTTTTTAAAGTTTTTGGGCCAATTTAGCATAAGCATGAACACACTATAAGAAGATTCACACACATATAGGGCTAATCTTTCCACTCCAACCCATTTTGTTATAGCACAATGTACAGTTCAAGCGGCACCAGCGAACGGCATTCGCTCACCTGATATGGACATGGTCGATGTTGCAACAGAGGTGACATTCAGCTGCAATGCGGGTTTTGGGTTATCTGGCGGTAATGGCGTAGGAACATGCACAGTTGATCCATCAGGTGGTTCTGCGCAATTCTTTACTCCTCTCATAGCGGCCGGCATTATGTGTGATCGTAAGTTTTTGTCTTACTACTATGTGTTTAGATTGTCTATTGTGTAATTAAGATCTATCTTAATTTCAAACACTGCCGTGTTTTGCCAGAACACAAAATATTATTTGGTGATGTGCACTCTTCTAATGAAATTTGTGCGACATGTTTGTCAAAATGGCCAGTTTTTAAAGGTTTTGGGCCAATTTAGCATAAGCATGAACACACTATAAGAAGATTCACACACATATAGGGCTAATCTTTACACTCCAACCCATTTTGTTATAGCACAATGTACAGTTCAAGCGGCACCAGCGAACGGCATTCGCTCACCTGATATGGACATGGTCGATGTTGCAACAGAGGTGACATTCAGCTGCAATGCGGGTTTTGGGCTATCTGGTGGTAATGGCGTAGGAACATGCACAGTTGATCCATCAGGTGGTTCTGCGCAATTCTTTACTCCTCTCATAGCGGCCGGCATTATGTGTGATCGTAAGTTTTTGTCTTACTACTATGTGTTTAGATTGTCTATTGTGTAATTAAGATCTATCTTAATTTCAAACACTGCCGTGTTTTGCCAGAACGCAAAATATGATTTGGTGATGTGCACTCTTCTAATGAAATTTGTGCGACATGTTTGTCAAAATGGCCAGTTTTAAAGGTTTTGGGCCAATTTAGCATAAGCATGAACACACTATCAGAAGAATCACACACACATAGGGCTGATCTTTACACTCCAACCCATTTTGTTATAGCACAATGTACAGTTCAAGCGGCACCAGCGAACGGCATTCGCTCACCTGATATGGACATGGTCGATGTTGCAACAGAGGTGACATTCAGCTGCAATGCGGGTTTTGGGTTATCTGGTGGTAATGGGGTAGGAACATGCACAGTTGATCCATCAGGTGGTTCTGCGCAATTCTTTACTCCTCTCATAGCGGCCGGCATTATGTGTGATCGTAAGTTTTTGTCTTACTACTATGTGTTTAGATTGTCTATTGTGTAATTAAGATCTATCTTAATTTCAAACACTGCCGTGTTTTGCCAGAACACAAAATATTATTTGGTGATGTGCACTCTTCTAATGAAATTTGTGCGACATGTTTGTCAAAATGGCCAGTTTTTAAAGGTTTTGGGCCAATTTAGCATAAGCATGAACACACTATAAGAAGATTCACACACATATAGGGCTAATCTTTACACTCCAACCCATTTTGTTATAGCACAATGTACAGTTCAAGCGGCACCAGCGAATGGCATTCGCTCACCTGATATGGACATGGTCGATGTTGCAACAGAGGTGACATTCAGCTGCAATGCGGGTTTTGGGTTATCTGGTGGTAATGGCGTAGGAACATGCACAGTTGATCCATCAGGTGGTTCTGCGCAATTCTTTACTCCTCTCATAGCGGCCGGCATTATGTGTGATCGTAAGTTTTTGTCTTACTACTATGTGTTTAGATTATCTATTGTGTAATTAAGATCTATCTTAATTTCAAACACTGCCGTGTTTTGCCAGAACGCAAACTATTATTTGGTGATGTGCACTCTTCTTATGAAATTTGGGCGTCATGTTTGTCAAAATGGCCAGTTTGTAAAGGTTTTCGGCCAATTTAGCATAAGCATGAACACACTATAAGAAGAATCACACACATATAGGGCTAATCTTTCAACTCCAACCCATTTTGTTATAGCACAATGTACAGTTCAAGCGGCACCAGCGAACGGCATTCGCTCACCTGATATGGACATGGTCGATGTTGCAACAGAGGTGACATTCAGCTGCAATGCGGGTTTTGGGTTATCTGGTGGTAATGGGGTAGGAACATGCACAGTTGATCCATCAGGTGGTTCTGCGCAATTCTTTACTCCTCTCATAGCGGCCGGCATTATGTGTGATCGTAAGTTTTTGTCTTACTACTATGTGTTTAGATTGTCTATTGTGTAATTAAGATCTATCTTAATTTCAAACACTGCCGTGTTTTGCCAGAACGCAAAATATTATTTGGTGATGTGCACTCTTCTAATGAAATTTGTGCGACATGTTTGTCAAAATGGCCAGTTTTTAAAGGTTTTGGGCCAATTTAGCATAAGCATGAACACACTATCAGAAGAATCACACACACATAGGGCTGATATTTACACTCCAACCCATTTTGTTATAGCACAATGTACAGTTCAAGCGGCACCAGCGAACGGCATTCGCTCACCTGATATGGACATGGTCGATGTTGCAACAGAGGTGACATTCAGCTGCAATGCGGGTTTTGGGTTATCTGGCGGTAATGGCGTAGGAACATGCACAGTTGATCCATCAGGTGGTTCTGCGCAATTCTTTACTCCTCTCATAGCGGCCGGCATAATGTGTGATCGTAAGTTTTTGTCTTACTACTATGTGTTTAGATTGTCTATTGTGTAATTAAGATCTATCTTAATTTCAAACACTGCCGTGTTTTGCCAGAACGCAAACTATTATTTGGTGATGTGCACTCTTCTTATGAAATTTGGGCGTCATGTTTGTCAAAATGGCCAGTTTGTAAAGGTTTTGGGCCAATTTAGCATAAGCATGAACACACTATAAGAAGAATCACACACATATAGGGCTAATCTTTCAACTCCAACCCATTTTGTTATAGCACAATGTACAGTTCAAGCGGCACCAGCGAACGGCATTCGCTCACCTGATATGGACATGGTCGATGTTGCAACAGAGGTGACATTCAGCTGCAATGCGGGTTTTGGGTTATCTGGTGGTAATGGGGTAGGAACATGCACAGTTGATCCATCAGGTGGTTCTGCGCAATTCTTTACTCCTCTCATAGCGGCCGGCATTATGTGTGATCGTAAGTTTTTGTCTTACTACTATGTGTTTAGATTGTCTATTGTGTAATTAAGATCAATCTTTATTTCAAACACTGCCCTGTTTTGCCAGAACGCAAACTATTATTTGGTGATGTGCACTCTTCTAATGAAATTTGTGCGACATGTTTGTCAAAATGGCCAGTTTTTAAAGTTTTTGGGCCAATTTAGCATAAGCATGAACACACTATAAGAAGATTCACACACATATAGGGCTAATCTTTCCACTCCAACCCATTTTGTTATAGCACAATGTACAGTTCAAGCGGCACCGGCGAACGGCATTCGCTCACCTGATATGGACATGGTCGATGTTGCAACAGAGGTGACATTCAGCTGCAATGCGGGTTTTGGGTTATCTGGCGGTAATGGCGTAGGAACATGCACAGTTGATCCAGCAGGTGGTTCTGCGCAATTCTTTACTCCTCTCATAGCGGCCGGCATTATGTGTGATCGTAAGTTTTTGTCTTACTACTATGTGTTTAGATTGTCTATTGTGTAATTAAGATCTATCTTAATTTCAAACACTGCCGTGTTTTGTAGGAACACAAAATATTATTTGGTGATGTGCACTCTTCTAATGAAATTTGTGCGACATGTTTGTCAAAATGGCCAGTTTTTAAAGGTTTTGGGCCAATTTAGCATAAGCATGAACACACTATAAGAAGATTCACACACATATAGGGCTAATCTTTACACTCCAACCCATTTTGTTATAGCACAATGTACAGTTCAAGCGGCACCAGCGAACGGCATTCGCTCACCTGATATGGACATGGTCGATGTTGCAACAGAGGTGACATTCAGCTGCAATGCGGGTTTTGGGCTATCTGGTGGTAATGGCGTAGGAACATGCACAGTTGATCCATCAGGTGGTTCTGCGCAATTCTTTACTCCTCTCATAGCGGCCGGCATTATGTGTGATCGTAAGTTTTTGTCTTACTACTATGTGTTTAGATTGTCTATTGTGTAATTAAGATCTATCTCAATTTCAAACACTGCCGTGTTTTGCCAGAACTTAAAATATTATTTGGTGATGTGCACTCTTCTAATGAAATTTGTGCGACATGTTTGTCAAAATGGCCAGTTTTTAAAGGTTTTGGGCCAATTTAGCATAAGCATGAACACACTATAAGAAGAATCACATACATATAGGGCTGATCTTTACACTCCAACCCATTTTGTTATAGCACAATGTACAGTTCAAGCGGCACCAGCGAACGGCATTCGCTCACCTGATATGGACATGGTCGATGTTGCAACAGAGGTGACATTCAGCTGCAATGCGGGTTTTGGGTTATCTGGTGGTAATGGCGTAGGAACATGCACAGTTGATCCATCAGGTGGTTCTGCGCAATTCTTTACTCCTCTCATAGCGGCCGGCATTATGTGTGATCGTAAGTGTTTGTCTTACTACTATGTGTTTAGATTGTCTATTGTGTAATTAAGATCTATCTTAATTTCAAACACTGCCGTGTTTTGCCAGAACGCAAACTATTATTTGGTGATGTGCACTCTTCTTATGAAATTTGGGCGTCATGTTTGTCAAAATGGCCAGTTTGTAAAGGTTTTGGGCCAATTTAGCATAAGCATGAACACACTATAAGAAGAATCACACACATATAGGGCTAATCTTTCAACTCCAACCCATTTTGTTATAGCACAATGTACAGTTCAAGCGGCACCAGCGAACGGCATTCGCTCACCTGATATGGACATGGTCGATGTTGCAACAGAGGTGACATTCAGCTGCAATGCGGGTTTTGGGTTATCTGGTGGTAATGGGGTAGGAACATGCACAGTTGATCCATCAGGTGGTTCTGCGCAATTCTTTACTCCTCTCATAGCGGCCGGCATTATGTGTGATCGTAAGTTTTTGTCTTACTACTATGTGTTTAGATTGTCTATTGTGTAATTAAGATCTATCTTAATTTCAAACACTGCCGTGTTTTGCCAGAACGCAAAATATGATTTGGTGATGTGCACTCTTCTAATGAAATTTGTGCGACATGTTTGTCAAAATGGCCAGTTTTTAAAGGTTTTGGGCCAATTTAGCATAAGCATGAACACACTATCAGAAGAATCACACACACATAGGGCTGATCTTTACACTCCAACCCATTTTGTTATAGCACAATGTACAGTTCAAGCGGCACCAGCGAACGGCATTCGCTCACCTGATATGGACATGGTCGATGTTGCAACAGAGGTGACATTCAGCTGCAATGCGGGTTTTGGGTTATCTAGTGGTAATGGCGTAGGAACATGCACAGTTGATCCATCAGGTGGTTCTGCTCAATTCTTTACTCCTCTCATAGCGGCCGGCATTATGTGTGATCGTAAGTTTTTGTCTTACTACTATGTGTTTAGATTGTCTATTGTGTAATTAAGATCTATCTTAATTTCAAACACTGCCGTGTTTTGCCAGAACGCAAATATTATTTGGTGATGTGCACTCTTCTTATGAAATTTGTGCGACATGTTTGTCAAAATGGCCAGTTTGTAAAGGTTTTGGGCCAATTTAGCATAAGCATGAACACACTATAAGAAGAATCACACACATATAGGGCTAATCTTTCAACTCCAACCCATTTTGTTATAGCACAATGTACAGTTCAAGCGGCACCAGCGAACGGCATTCGCTCACCTGATATGGACATGGTCGATGTTGCAACAGAGGTGACATTCAGCTGCAATGCGGGTTTTGGGTTATCTGGTGGTAATGGCGTAGGAACATGCACAGTTGATCCATCAGGTGGTTCTGCGCAATTCTTTACTCCTCTCATAGCGGCCGGCATTATGTGTGATCGTAAGTTTTTGTCTTACTACTATGTGTTTAGATTGTCTATTGTGTAATTAAGATCTATCTTAATTTCAAACACTGCCGTGTTTTGCCAGAACGCAAAATATTATTTGGTGATGTGCACTCTTCTAATGAAATTTGTGCGACATGTTTGTCAAAATGGCCAGTTTTTAAAGGTTTTGGGCCAATTTAGCATAAGCATGAACACACTATAAGAAGAATCACACACATATAGGGCTGATCTTTACACTCCAACCCATTTTGTTATAGCACAATGTACAGTTCAAGTGGCACCAGCGAACGGCATTCGCTCACCTGATATGGACATGGTCGATGTTGCAACAGAGGTGACATTCAGCTGCAATGCGGGTTTTGGGTTATCTGGTGGTAATGGCGTAGGAACATGCACAGTTGATCCATCAGGTGGTTCTGCGCAATTCTTTACTCCTCTCATAGCGGCCGGCATTATGTGTGATCGTAAGTTTTTGTCTTACTACTATGTGTTTAGATTGTCTATTGTGTAATTAAGATCAATCTTTATTTCAAACACTGCCCTGTTTTGCCAGAACGCAAACTATTATTTGGTGATGTGCACTCTTCTAATGAAATTTGTGCGACATGTTTGTCAAAATGGCCAGTTTTTAAAGTTTTTGGGCCAATTTAGCATAAGCATGAACACACTATAAGAAGATTCACACACATATAGGGCTAATCTTTCCACTCCAACCCATTTTGTTATAGCACAATGTACAGTTCAAGCGGCACCGGCGAACGGCATTCGCTCACCTGATATGGACATGGTCGATGTTGCAACAGAGGTGACATTCAGCTGCAATGCGGGTTTTGGGTTATCTGGCGGTAATGGCGTAGGAACATGCACAGTTGATCCATCAGGTGGTTCTGCGCAATTCTTTACTCCTCTCATAGCGGCCGGCATTATGTGTGATCGTAAGTTTTTGTCTTACTACTATGTGTTTAGATTGTCTATTGTGTAATTAAGATCTATCTTAATTTCAAACACTGCCGTGTTTTGCCAGAACACAAAATATTATTTGGTGATGTGCACTCTTCTAATGAAATTTGTGCGACATGTTTGTCAAAATGGCCAGTTTTTAAAGGTTTTGGGCCAATTTAGCATAAGCATGAACACACTATAAGAAGATTCACACACATATAGGGCTAATCTTTACACTCCAACCCATTTTGTTATAGCACAATGTACAGTTCAAGCGGCACCAGCGAACGGCATTCGCTCACCTGATATGGACATGGTCGATGTTGCAACAGAGGTGACATTCAGCTGCAATGCGGGTTTTGGGCTATCTGGTGGTAATGGCGTAGGAACATGCACAGTTGATCCATCAGGTGGTTCTGCGCAATTCTTTACTCCTCTCATAGCGGCCGGCATTATGTGTGATCGTAAGTTTTTGTCTTACTACTATGTGTTTAGATTGTCTATTGTGTAATTAAGATCTATCTTAATTTCAAACACTGCCGTGTTTTGCCAGAACGCAAAATATGATTTGGTGATGTGCACTCTTCTAATGAAATTTGTGCGACATGTTTGTCAAAATGGCCAGTTTTAAAGGTTTTGGGCCAATTTAGCATAAGCATGAACACACTATCAGAAGAATCACACACACATAGGGCTGATCTTTACACTCCAACCCATTTTGTTATAGCACAATGTACAGTTCAAGCGGCACCAGCGAACGGCATTCGCTCACCTGATATGGACATGGTCGATGTTGCAACAGAGGTGACATTCAGCTGCAATGCGGGTTTTGGGTTATCTGGTGGTAATGGGGTAGGAACATGCACAGTTGATCCATCAGGTGGTTCTGCGCAATTCTTTACTCCTCTCATAGCGGCCGGCATTATGTGTGATCGTAAGTTTTTGTCTTACTACTATGTGTTTAGATTGTCTATTGTGTAATTAAGATCTATCTTAATTTCAAACACTGCCGTGTTTTGCCAGAACACAAAATATTATTTGGTGATGTGCACTCTTCTAATGAAATTTGTGCGACATGTTTGTCAAAATGGCCAGTTTTTAAAGGTTTTGGGCCAATTTAGCATAAGCATGAACACACTATAAGAAGATTCACACACATATAGGGCTAATCTTTACACTCCAACCCATTTTGTTATAGCACAATGTACAGTTCAAGCGGCACCAGCGAATGGCATTCGCTCACCTGATATGGACATGGTCGATGTTGCAACAGAGGTGACATTCAGCTGCAATGCGGGTTTTGGGTTATCTGGTGGTAATGGCGTAGGAACATGCACAGTTGATCCATCAGGTGGTTCTGCGCAATTCTTTACTCCTCTCATAGCGGCCGGCATTATGTGTGATCGTAAGTTTTTGTCTTACTACTATGTGTTTAGATTGTCTATTGTGTAATTAAGATCTATCTTAATTTCAAACACTGCCGTGTTTTGCCAGAACGCAAACTATTATTTGGTGATGTGCACTCTTCTTATGAAATTTGGGCGTCATGTTTGTCAAAATGGCCAGTTTGTAAAGGTTTTCGGCCAATTTAGCATAAGCATGAACACACTATAAGAAGAATCACACACATATAGGGCTAATCTTTCAACTCCAACCCATTTTGTTATAGCACAATGTACAGTTCAAGCGGCACCAGCGAACGGCATTCGCTCACCTGATATGGACATGGTCGATGTTGCAACAGAGGTGACATTCAGCTGCAATGCGGGTTTTGGGTTATCTGGTGGTAATGGGGTAGGAACATGCACAGTTGATCCATCAGGTGGTTCTGCGCAATTCTTTACTCCTCTCATAGCGGCCGGCATTATGTGTGATCGTAAGTTTTTGTCTTACTACTATGTGTTTAGATTGTCTATTGTGTAATTAAGATCTATCTTAATTTCAAACACTGCCGTGTTTTGCCAGAACGCAAAATATTATTTGGTGATGTGCACTCTTCTAATGAAATTTGTGCGACATGTTTGTCAAAATGGCCAGTTTTTAAAGGTTTTGGGCCAATTTAGCATAAGCATGAACACACTATCAGAAGAATCACACACACATAGGGCTGATCTTTACACTCCAACCCATTTTGTTATAGCACAATGTACAGTTCAAGCGGCACCAGCGAACGGCATTCGCTCACCTGATATGGACATGGTCTATGTTGCAACAGAGGTGACATTCAGCTGCAATGCGGGTTTTGGGTTATCTGGTGGTAATGGCGTAGGAACATGCACAGTTGATCCATCAGGTGGTTCTGCGCAATTCTTTACTCCTCTCATAGCGGCCGGCATTATGTGTGATCGTAAGTTTTTGTCTTACTACTATGTGTTTAGATTGTCTATTGTGTAATTAAGATCAATCTTTATTTCAAACACTGCCCTGTTTTGCCAGAACGCAAAATATTATTTGGTGATGTGCACTCTTCTAATGAAATTTGTGCGACATGTTTGTCAAAATGGCCAGTTTTTAAAGTTTTTGGGCCAATTTAGCATAAGCATGAACACACTATAAGAAGATTCACACACATATAGGGCTAATCTTTCCACTCCAACCCATTTTGTTATAGCACAATGTACAGTTCAAGCGGCACCGGCGAACGGCATTCGCTCACCTGATATGGACATGGTCGATGTTGCAACAGAGGTGACATTCAGCTGCAATGCGGGTTTTGGGTTATCTGGCGGTAATGGCGTAGGAACATGCACAGTTGATCCATCAGGTGGTTCTGCGCAATTCTTTACTCCTCTCATAGCGGCCGGCATTATGTGTGATCGTAAGTTTTTGTCTTACTACTATGTGTTTAGATTGTCTATTGTGTAATTAAGATCTATCTTAATTTCAAACACTGCCGTGTTTTGCCAGAACTTAAAATATTATTTGGTGATGTGCACTCTTCTAATGAAATTTGTGCGACATGTTTGTCAAAATGGCCAGTTTTTAAAGGTTTTGGGCCAATTTAGCATAAGCATGAACACACTATAAGAAGAATCACATACATATAGGGCTGATCTTTACACTCCAACCCATTTTGTTATAGCACAATGTACAGTTCAAGCGGCACCAGCGAACGGCATTCGCTCACCTGATATGGACATGGTCGATGTTGCAACAGAGGTGACATTCAGCTGCAATGCGGGTTTTGGGTTATCTGGTGGTAATGGCGTAGGAACATGCACAGTTGATCCATCAGGTGGTTCTGCGCAATTCTTTACTCCTCTCATAGCGGCCGGCATTATGTGTGATCGTAAGTGTTTGTCTTACTACTATGTGTTTAGATTGTCTATTGTGTAATTAAGATCTATCTTAATTTCAAACACTGCCGTGTTTTGCCAGAACGCAAAATATTATGTGGTGATGTGCACTCTTCTAATGAAATTTGTGCGTCATGTTTGTCAAAATGGCCAGTTTGTAAAGGTTTTGGGCCAATTTAGCATAAGCATGAACACACTATAAGAAGAATCACACACATATAGGGCTAATCTTTCAACTCCAACCCATTTTGTTATAGCACAATGTACAGTTCAAGCGGCACCAGCGAACGGCATTCGCTCACCTGATATGGACATGGTCGATGTTGCAACAGAGGTGACATTCAGCTGCAATGCGGGTTTTGGGTTATCTGGTGGTAATGGCGTAGGAACATGCACAGTTGATCCATCAGGTGGTTCTGCGCAATTCTTTACTCCTCTCATAGCGGCCGGCATAATGTGTGATCGTAAGTTTTTGTCTTACTACTATGTGTTTAGATTGTCTATTGTGTAATTAAGATCTATCTTAATTTCAAACACTGCCGTGTTTTGCCAGAACGCAAACTATTATTTGGTGATGTGCACTCTTCTTATGAAATTTGGGCGTCATGTTTGTCAAAATGGCCAGTTTGTAAAGGTTTTGGGCCAATTTAGCATAAGCATGAACACACTATAAGAAGAATCACACACATATAGGGCTAATCTTTCAACTCCAACCCATTTTGTTATAGCACAATGTACAGTTCAAGCGGCACCAGCGAACGGCATTCGCTCACCTGATATGGACATGGTCGATGTTGCAACAGAGGTGACATTCAGCTGCAATGCGGGTTTTGGGTTATCTGGTGGTAATGGGGTAGGAACATGCACAGTTGATCCATCAGGTGGTTCTGCGCAATTCTTTACTCCTCTCATAGCGGCCGGCATTATGTGTGATCGTAAGTTTTTGTCTTACTACTATGTGTTTAGATTGTCTATTGTGTAATTAAGATCAATCTTTATTTCAAACACTGCCCTGTTTTGCCAGAACGCAAACTATTATTTGGTGATGTGCACTCTTCTAATGAAATTTGTGCGACATGTTTGTCAAAATGGCCAGTTTTTAAAGTTTTTGGGCCAATTTAGCATAAGCATGAACACACTATAAGAAGATTCACACACATATAGGGCTAATCTTTCCACTCCAACCCATTTTGTTATAGCACAATGTACAGTTCAAGCGGCACCGGCGAACGGCATTCGCTCACCTGATATGGACATGGTCGATGTTGCAACAGAGGTGACATTCAGCTGCAATGCGGGTTTTGGGTTATCTGGCGGTAATGGCGTAGGAACATGCACAGTTGATCCATCAGGTGGTTCTGCGCAATTCTTTACTCCTCTCATAGCGGCCGGCATTATGTGTGATCGTAAGTTTTTGTCTTACTACTATGTGTTTAGATTGTCTATTGTGTAATTAAGATCTATCTTAATTTCAAACACTGCCGTGTTTTGCCAGAACACAAAATATTATTTGGTGATGTGCACTCTTCTAATGAAATTTGTGCGACATGTTTGTCAAAATGGCCAGTTTTTAAAGGTTTTGGGCCAATTTAGCATAAGCATGAACACACTATAAGAAGATTCACACACATATAGGGCTAATCTTTACACTCCAACCCATTTTGTTATAGCACAATGTACAGTTCAAGCGGCACCAGCGAACGGCATTCGCTCACCTGATATGGACATGGTCGATGTTGCAACAGAGGTGACATTCAGCTGCAATGCGGGTTTTGGGCTATCTGGTGGTAATGGCGTAGGAACATGCACAGTTGATCCATCAGGTGGTTCTGCGCAATTCTTTACTCCTCTCATAGCGGCCGGCATTATGTGTGATCGTAAGTTTTTTTCTTACTACTATGTGTTTAGATTGTCTATTGTGTAATTAAGATCTATCTCAATTTCAAACACTGCCGTGTTTTGCCAGAACTTAAAATATTATTTGGTGATGTGCACTCTTCTAATGAAATTTGTGCGACATGTTTGTCAAAATGGCCAGTTTTTAAAGGTTTTGGGCCAATTTAGCATAAGCATGAACACACTATAAGAAGAATCACATACATATAGGGCTGATCTTTACACTCCAACCCATTTTGTTATAGCACAATGTACAGTTCAAGCGGCACCAGCGAACGGCATTCGCTCACCTGATATGGACATGGTCGATGTTGCAACAGAGGTGACATTCAGCTGCAATGCGGGTTTTGGGTTATCTGGTGGTAATGGCGTAGGAACATGCACAGTTGATCCATCAGGTGGTTCTGCGCAATTCTTTACTCCTCTCATAGCGGCCGGCATTATGTGTGATCGTAAGTGTTTGTCTTACTACTATGTGTTTAGATTGTCTATTGTGTAATTAAGATCTATCTTAATTTCAAACACTGCCGTGTTTTGCCAGAACGCAAAATATTATGTGGTGATGTGCACTCTTCTAATGAAATTTGTGCGTCATGTTTGTCAAAATGGCCAGTTTGTAAAGGTTTTGGGCCAATTTAGCATAAGCATGAACACACTATAAGAAGAATCACACACATATAGGGCTAATCTTTCAACTCCAACCCATTTTGTTATAGCACAATGTACAGTTCAAGCGGCACCAGCGAACGGCATTCGCTCACCTGATATGGACATGGTCGATGTTGCAACAGAGGTGACATTCAGCTGCAATGCGGGTTTTGGGTTATCTGGTGGTAATGGCGTAGGAACATGCACAGTTGATCCATCAGGTGGTTCTGCGCAATTCTTTACTCCTCTCATAGCGGCCGGCATAATGTGTGATCGTAAGTTTTTGTCTTACTACTATGTGTTTAGATTGTCTATTGTGTAATTAAGATCTATCTTAATTTCAAACACTGCCGTGTTTTGCCAGAACGCAAACTATTATTTGGTGATGTGCACTCTTCTTATGAAATTTGGGCGTCATGTTTGTCAAAATGGCCAGTTTGTAAAGGTTTTGGGCCAATTTAGCATAAGCATGAACACACTATAAGAAGAATCACACACATATAGGGCTAATCTTTCAACTCCAACCCATTTTGTTATAGCACAATGTACAGTTCAAGCGGCACCAGCGAACGGCATTCGCTCACCTGATATGGACATGGTCGATGTTGCAACAGAGGTGACATTCAGCTGCAATGCGGGTTTTGGGTTATCTGGTGGTAATGGGGTAGGAACATGCACAGTTGATCCATCAGGTGGTTCTGCGCAATTCTTTACTCCTCTCATAGCGGCCGGCATTATGTGTGATCGTAAGTTTTTGTCTTACTACTATGTGTTTAGATTGTCTATTGTGTAATTAAGATCAATCTTTATTTCAAACACTGCCCTGTTTTGCCAGAACGCAAACTATTATTTGGTGATGTGCACTCTTCTAATGAAATTTGTGCGACATGTTTGTCAAAATGGCCAGTTTTTAAAGTTTTTGGGCCAATTTAGCATAAGCATGAACACACTATAAGAAGATTCACACACATATAGGGCTAATCTTTCCACTCCAACCCATTTTGTTATAGCACAATGTACAGTTCAAGCGGCACCGGCGAACGGCATTCGCTCACCTGATATGGACATGGTCGATGTTGCAACAGAGGTGACATTCAGCTGCAATGCGGGTTTTGGGTTATCTGGCGGTAATGGCGTAGGAACATGCACAGTTGATCCATCAGGTGGTTCTGCGCAATTCTTTACTCCTCTCATAGCGGCCGGCATTATGTGTGATCGTAAGTTTTTGTCTTACTACTATGTGTTTAGATTGTCTATTGTGTAATTAAGATCTATCTTAATTTCAAACACTGCCGTGTTTTGCCAGAACACAAAATATTATTTGGTGATGTGCACTCTTCTAATGAAATTTGTGCGACATGTTTGTCAAAATGGCCAGTTTTTAAAGGTTTTGGGCCAATTTAGCATAAGCATGAACACACTATAAGAAGATTCACACACATATAGGGCTAATCTTTACACTCCAACCCATTTTGTTATAGCACAATGTACAGTTCAAGCGGCACCAGCGAACGGCATTCGCTCACCTGATATGGACATGGTCGATGTTGCAACAGAGGTGACATTCAGCTGCAATGCGGGTTTTGGGCTATCTGGTGGTAATGGCGTAGGAACATGCACAGTTGATCCATCAGGTGGTTCTGCGCAATTCTTTACTCCTCTCATAGCGGCCGGCATTATGTGTGATCGTAAGTTTTTTTCTTACTACTATGTGTTTAGATTGTCTATTGTGTAATTAAGATCTATCTCAATTTCAAACACTGCCGTGTTTTGCCAGAACTTAAAATATTATTTGGTGATGTGCACTCTTCTAATGAAATTTGTGCGACATGTTTGTCAAAATGGCCAGTTTTTAAAGGTTTTGGGCCAATTTAGCATAAGCATGAACACACTATAAGAAGAATCACATACATATAGGGCTGATCTTTACACTCCAACCCATTTTGTTATAGCACAATGTACAGTTCAAGCGGCACCAGCGAACGGCATTCGCTCACCTGATATGGACATGGTCGATGTTGCAACAGAGGTGACATTCAGCTGCAATGCGGGTTTTGGGTTATCTGGTGGTAATGGCGTAGGAACATGCACAGTTGATCCATCAGGTGGTTCTGCGCAATTCTTTACTCCTCTCATAGCGGCCGGCATTATGTGTGATCGTAAGTGTTTGTCTTACTACTATGTGTTTAGATTGTCTATTGTGTAATTAAGATCTATCTTAATTTCAAACACTGCCGTGTTTTGCCAGAACGCAAAATATTATGTGGTGATGTGCACTCTTCTAATGAAATTTGTGCGTCATGTTTGTCAAAATGGCCAGTTTGTAAAGGTTTTGGGCCAATTTAGCATAAGCATGAACACACTATAAGAAGAATCACACACATATAGGGCTAATCTTTCAACTCCAACCCATTTTGTTATAGCACAATGTACAGTTCAAGCGGCACCAGCGAACGGCATTCGCTCACCTGATATGGACATGGTCGATGTTGCAACAGAGGTGACATTCAGCTGCAATGCGGGTTTTGGGTTATCTGGTGGTAATGGCGTAGGAACATGCACAGTTGATCCATCAGGTGGTTCTGCGCAATTCTTTACTCCTCTCATAGCGGCCGGCATAATGTGTGATCGTAAGTTTTTGTCTTACTACTATGTGTTTAGATTGTCTATTGTGTAATTAAGATCTATCTTAATTTCAAACACTGCCGTGTTTTGCCAGAACGCAAACTATTATTTGGTGATGTGCACTCTTCTTATGAAATTTGGGCGTCATGTTTGTCAAAATGGCCAGTTTGTAAAGGTTTTGGGCCAATTTAGCATAAGCATGAACACACTATAAGAAGAATCACACACATATAGGGCTAATCTTTCAACTCCAACCCATTTTGTTATAGCACAATGTACAGTTCAAGCGGCACCAGCGAACGGCATTCGCTCACCTGATATGGACATGGTCGATGTTGCAACAGAGGTGACATTCAGCTGCAATGCGGGTTTTGGGTTATCTGGTGGTAATGGGGTAGGAACATGCACAGTTGATCCATCAGGTGGTTCTGCGCAATTCTTTACTCCTCTCATAGCGGCCGGCATTATGTGTGATCGTAAGTTTTTGTCTTACTACTATGTGTTTAGATTGTCTATTGTGTAATTAAGATCAATCTTTATTTCAAACACTGC
Source organism: Ophiura sarsii (assembly GCA_035610835.1). NCBI lineage: Eukaryota > Metazoa > Echinodermata > Ophiuroidea > Amphilepidida > Ophiuridae > Ophiura > Ophiura sarsii. Next base: position 60,465,515 of record CM069447.1, on the reverse strand, counting down.
CCTGTTTTGCCAGAACGCAAACTATTATTTGGTGATGTGCACTCTTCTAATGAAATTTGTGCGACATGTTTGTCAAAATGGCCAGTTTTTAAAGTTTTTGGGCCAATTTAGCATAAGCATGAACACACTATAAGAAGATTCACACACATATAGGGCTAATCTTTCCACTCCAACCCATTTTGTTATAGCACAATGTACAGTTCAAGCGGCACCGGCGAACGGCATTCGCTCACCTGATATGGACATGGTCGATGTTGCAACAGAGGTGACATTCAGCTGCAATGCGGGTTTTGGGTTATCTGGCGGTAATGGCGTAGGAACATGCACAGTTGATCCATCAGGTGGTTCTGCGCAATTCTTTACTCCTCTCATAGCGGCCGGCATTATGTGTGATCGTAAGTTTTTGTCTTACTACTATGTGTTTAGATTGTCTATTGTGTAATTAAGATCTATCTTAATTTCAAACACTGCCGTGTTTTGCCAGAACACAAAATATTATTTGGTGATGTGCACTCTTCTAATGAAATTTGTGCGACATGTTTGTCAAAATGGCCAGTTTTTAAAGGTTTTGGACCAATTTAGCATAAGCATGAACACACTATAAGAAGAATCACATACATATAGGGCTGATCTTTACACTCCAACCCATTTTGTTATAGCACAATGTACAGTTCAAGCGGCACCAGCGAACGGCATTCGCTCACCTGATATGGACATGGTCGATGTTGCAACAGAGGTGACATTCAGCTGCAATGCGGGTTTTGGGTTATCTGGTGGTAATGGCGTAGGAACATGCACAGTTGATCCATCAGGTGGTTCTGCGCAATTCTTTACTCCTCTCATAGCTGCCGGCATTATGTGTGATCGTAAGTTTTTGTCTTACTACTATGTGTTTAGATTGTCTATTGTGTAATTAAGATCTATCTTAATTTCAAACACTGCCGTGTTTTGCCAGAACGCAAAATATTATGTGGTGATGTGCACTCTTCTAATGAAATTTGTGCGTCATGTTTGTCAAAATGGCCAGTTTGTAAAGGTTTTGGGCCAATTTAGCATAAGCATGAACACACTATAAGAAGAATCACACACATATAGGGCTAATCTTTCAACTCCAACCCATTTTGTTATAGCACAATGTACAGTTCAAGCGGCACCAGCGAACGGCATTCGCTCACCTGATATGGACATGGTCGATGTTGCAACAGAGGTGACATTCAGCTGCAATGCGGGTTTTGGGTTATCTGGTGGTAATGGGGTAGGAACATGCACAGTTGATCCATCAGGTGGTTCTGCGCAATTCTTTACTCCTCTCATAGCGGCCGGCATTATGTGTGATCGTAAGTTTTTGTCTTACTACTATGTGTTTAGATTGTCTATTGTGTAATTAAGATCTATCTTAATTTCAAACACTGCCGTGTTTTGCCAGAACACAAAATATTATTTGGTGATATTCACTCTTCTAATGAAATTTGTGCGACATGTTTGTCAAAATGGCCAGTTTTTAAAGGTTTTGGGCCAATTTAGCATAAGCATGAACACACTATAAGAAGAATCACACACATATAGGGCTAATCTTTACACTCCAACCCATTTTGTTATAGCACAATGTACAGTTCAAGCGGCACCAGCGAACGGCATTCGCTCACCTGATATGGACATGGTCGATGTTGCAACAGAGGTGACATTCAGCTGCAATGCGGGTTTTGGGTTATCTGGTGGTAATGGCGTAGGAACATGCACAGTTGATCCATCAGGTGGTTCTGCGCAATTCTTTACTCCTCTCATAGCGGCCGGCATTATGTGTGATCGTAAGTTTTTGTCTTACTACTATGTGTTTAGATTGTCTATTGTGTAATTAAGATCTATCTTAATTTCAAACACTGCCGTGTTTTGCCAGAACGCAAACTATTATTTGGTGATGTGCACTCTTCTTATGAAATTTGGGCGTCATGTTTGTCAAAATGGCCAGTTTGTAAAGGTTTTGGGCCAATTTAGCATAAGCATGAACACACTATAAGAAGAATCACACACATATAGGGCTAATCTTTCAACTCCAACCCATTTTGTTATAGCACAATGTACAGTTCAAGCGGCACCAGCGAACGGCATTCGCTCACCTGATATGGACATGGTCGATGTTGCAACAGAGGTGACATTCAGCTGCAATGCGGGTTTTGGGTTATCTGGTGGTAATGGGGTAGGAACATGCACAGTTGATCCATCAGGTGGTTCTGCGCAATTCTTTACTCCTCTCATAGCGACCGGCATTATGTGTGATCGTAAGTTTTTGTCTTACTACTATGTGTTTAGATTGTCTGTTGTGTAATTAAGATCTATCTTAATTTCAAACACTGCCGTGTTTTGCCAGAACGCAAAATATTATTTGGTGATGTGCACTCTTCTAATGAAATTTGTGCGACATGTTTGTCAAAATGGCCAGTTTTTAAAGGTTTTGGGCCAATTTAGCATAAGCATGAACACACTATCAGAAGAATCACACACACATAGGGCTGATCTTTACACTCCAACCCATTTTGTTATAGCACAATGTACAGTTCAAGCGGCACCAGCGAACGGCTTTCGCTCACCTGATATGGACATGGTCGATGTTGCAACAGAGGTGACATTCAGCTGCAATGCGGGTTTTGGGTTATCTGGTGGTAATGGCGTAGGAACATGCACAGTTGATCCATCAGGTGGTTCTGCGCAATTCTTTACTCCTCTCATAGCGGCCGGCATTATGTGTGATCGTAAGTTTTTGTCTTACTACTATGTGTTTAGATTGTCTATTGTGTAATTAAGATCTATCTTAATTTCAAACACTGCCGTGTTTTGCCAGAACACAAAATATTATTTGGTGATATGCACTCTTCTAATGAAATTTGTGCGACATGTTTGTCAAAATGGCCAGTTTTTAAAGGTTTTGGGCCAATTTAGCATAAGCATGAACACACTATAAGAAGATTCACACACATATGGGGCTAATCTTTACACTCCAACCCATTTTGTTATAGCACAATGTACAGTTCAAGCGGCACCAGCGAACGGCATTCGCTCACCAGATATGGACATGGTCGATGTTGCAACAGAGGTGACATTCAGCTGCAATGCGGGTTTTGGGTTATCTGGTGGTAATGGCGTAGGAACATGCACAGTTGATCCATCAGGTGGTTCTGCGCAATTCTTTACTCCTCTCATAGCGGCCGGCATTATGTGTGATCGTAAGTTTTTGTCTTACTACTATGTGTTTAGATTGTCTATTGTGTAATTAAGATCTATCTTAATTTCAAACACTGCCGTGTTTTGCCAGAACGCAAACTATTATTTGGTGATGTGCACTCTTCTTATGAAATTTGGGCGTCATGTTTGTCAAAATGGCCAGTTTGTAAAGGTTTTGGGCCAATTTAGCATAAGCATGAACACACTATGAGAAGAATCACACACATATAGGGCTAATCTTTCAACTCCAACCCATTTTGTTATAGCACAATGTACAGTTCAAGCGGCACCAGCGAACGGCATTCGCTCACCTGATATGGACATGGTCGATGTTGCAACAGAGGTGACATTCAGCTGCAATGCGGGTTTTGGGTTATCTGGTGGTAATGGGGTAGGAACATGCACAGTTGATCCATCAGGTGGTTCTGCGCAATTCTTTACTCCTCTCATAGCGGCCGGCATTATGTGTGATCGTAAGTATTTGTCTTACTACTATGTGTTTAGATTGTCTATTGTGTAATTAAGATCTATCTTAATTTCAAACACTGCCGTGTTTTGCCAGAACGCAAAATATTATTTGGTGATGTGCACTCTTCTAATGAAATTTGTGCGACATGTTTGTCAAAATGGCCAGTTTTTAAAGGTTTTGGGCCAATTTAGCATAAGCATGAACACACTATCAGAAGAATCACACACACATAGGGCTGATCTTTACACTCCAACCCATTTTGTTATAGCACAATGTACAGTTCAAGCGGCACCAGCGAACGGCATTCGCTCACCTGATATGGACATGGTCGATGTTGCAACAGAGGTGACATTCAGCTGCAATGCGGGTTTTGGGTTATCTGGTGGTAATGGCGTAGGAACATGCACAGTTGATCCATCAGGTGGTTCTGCGCAATTCTTTACTCCTCTCATAGCGGCCGGCATTATGTGTGATCGTAAGTTTTTGTCTTACTACTATGTGTTTAGATTGTCTATTGTGTAATTAAGATCTATCTTAATTTCAAACACTGCCTTGTTTTGCCAGAACGCAAATATTATTTGGTGATGTGCACTCTTCTAATGAAATTTGTGCGACATGTTTGTCAAAATGGCCAGTTTGTAAAGGTTTTGGGCCAATTTAGGATAAGCATGAACACACTATAAGAAGAATCACACACATATAGGGCTAATCTTTCAACTCCAACCCATTTTGTTATAGCACAATGTACAGTTCAAGCGGCACCAGCGAACGGCATTCGCTCACCTGATATGGACATGGTCGATGTTGCAACAGAGGTGACATTCAGCTGCAATGCGGGTTTTGGGTTATCTGGTGGTAATGGCGTAGGAACATGCACAGTTGATCCATCAGGTGGTTCTGCGCAATTCTTTACTCCTCTCATAGCGGCCGGCATTATGTGTGATCGTAAGTTTTTGTCTTACTACTATGTGTTTAGATTGTCTATTGTGTAATTAAGATCTATCTTAATTTCAAACACTGCCGTGTTTTGCCAGAACGCAAATATTATTTGGTGATGTGCACTCTTCTAATGAAATTTGTGCGACATGTTTGTCAAAATGGCCAGTTTGTAAAGGTTTTGGGCCAATTTAGCATAAGCATGAACACACTATAAGAAGAATCACACACATATAGGGCTAATCTTTCAACACCAACCCATTTTGTTATAGCACAATGTACAGTTCAAGCGGCACCAGCGAACGGCATTCGCTCACCTGATATGGACATGGTCGATGTTGCAACAGAGGTGACATTCAGCTGCAATGCGGGTTTTGGGTTATCTGGTGGTAATGGCGTAGGAACATGCACAGTTGATCCATCAGGTGGTTCTGCGCAATTCTTTACTCCTCTCATAGCGGCCGGCATTATGTGTGATCGTAAGTTTTTGTCTTACTACTATGTGTTTAGATTGTCTATTGTGTAATTAAGATCTTAATTTCAAACACTGCCGTGTTTTGCCAGAACACAAAATATTATTTGGTGATGTGCACTCTTCTAATGAAATTTGTGCGACATGTTTGTCAAAATGGCCAGTTTTTAAAGGTTTTGGGCCAATTTAGCATAAGCATGAACACACTATAAGAAGATTCACACACATATAGGGCTAATCTTTACACTCCAACCCATTTTGTTATAGCACAATGTACAGTTCAAGCGGCACCAGCGAACGGCATTCGCTCACCTGATATGGACATGGTCGATGTTGCAACAGAGGTGACATTCAGCTGCAATGCGGGTTTTGGGTTATCTGGTGGTAATGGCGTAGGAACATGCACAGTTGATCCATCAGGTGGTTCTGCGCAATTTTTTACTCCTCTCATAGCGGCCGGCATTATGTGTGATCGTAAGTTTTTGTCTTACTACTATGTGTTTAGATTGTCTATTGTGTAATTAAGATCTATCTTAATTTCAAACACTGCCGTGTTTTGCCAGAACGCAAACTATTATTTGGTGATGTGCACTCTTCTTATGAAATTTGTGCGACATGCTTGTCAAAATGGCCAGTTTGTAAAGGTTTTGGGCCAATTTAGCATAAGCATGAACACACTATAAGAAGAATCACACACATATAGGGCTAATCTGTCCACTCCAACCCATTTTGTTATAGCACAATGTATAGTTCAAGCGGCACCGGCGAACGGCATTCGCTCACCTGATATGGACATGGTCGATGTTGCAACAGAGGTGACATTCAGCTGCAATGCGGGTTTTGGGTTATCTGGTGGTAATGGCGTAGGAACATGCACAGTTGATCCATCAGGTGGTTCTGCGCAATTCTTTACTCCTCTCATAGCGGCCGGCATTATGTGTGATCGTAAGTTTTTGTCTTACTACTATGTGTTTAGATTGTCTATTGTGTAATTAAGATCTATCTTAATTTCAAACACTGCCGTGTTTTGCCAGAACGCAAAATATTATTTGGTGATGTGCACTCTTCTAATGAAATTTGTGCGACATGTTTGTCAAAATGGCCAGTTTTTAAATGTTTTGGGCCAATTTAGCATAAGCATGAACACACTATAAGAAGAATCACATACATATAGGGCTGATCTTTACACTCCAACCCATTTTGTTATAGCACAATGTACAGTTCAAGCGGCACCAGCGAACGGCATTCGCTCACCTGATATGGACATGGTCGATGTTGCAACAGAGGTGACATTCAGCTGCAATGCGGGTTTTGGGTTATCTGGTGGTAATGGCGTAGGAACATGCACAGTTGATCCATCAGGTGGTTCTGCGCAATTCTTTACTCCTCTCATAGCGGCCGGCATTATGTGTGATCGTAAGTTTTTGTCTTACTACTATGTGTTTAGATTGTCTATTGTGTAATTAAGATCTATCTTAATTTCAAACGCTGCCGTGTTTTGCCAGAACGCAAAATATTATTTGGTGATGTGCACTCTTCTAATGAAATTTGTGCGTCATGTTTGTCAAAATGGCCAGTTTGTAAAGGTTTTCGGCCAATTTAGCATAAGCATGAACACACTATAAGAAGAATCACACACATATAGGGCCAATCTTTCAACTCCAACCCATTTTGTTATAGCACAATGTACAGTTCAAGCGGCACCAGCGAACGGCATTCGCTCACCTGATATGGACATGGTCGATGTTGCAACAGAGGTGACATTCAGCTGCAATGCGGGTTTTGGGTTATCTGGTGGTAATGGCGTAGGAACATGCACAGTTGATCCATCAGGTGGTTCTGCGCAATTCTTTACTCCTCTCATAGCGGCCGGCATTATGTGTGATCGTAAGTTTTTGTCTTACTACTATGTGTTTAGATTGTCTATTGTGTAATTAAGATCTATCTTAATTTCAAACACTGCCGTGTTTTGCCAGAACGCAAAATATTATTTGGTGATGTGCACTCTTCTAATGAAATTTGTGCGTCATGTTTGTCAAAATGGCCAGTTTGTAAAGGTTTTGGGCCAATTTAGCATAAGCATGAACACACTATAAGAAGAATCACACACATATAGGGCTAATCTTTCAACTCCAACCCATTTTGTTATAGCACAATGTACAGTTCAAGCGGCACCAGCGAACGGCATTCGCTCACCTGATATGGACATGGTCGATGTTGCAACAGAGGTGACATTCAGCTGCAATGCGGGTTTTGGGTTATCTGGTGGTAATGGGGTAGGAACATGCACAGTTGATCCATCAGGTGGTTCTGCGCAATTCTTTACTCCTCTCATAGCGGCCGGCATTATGTGTGATCGTAAGTTTTTGTCTTACTACTATGTGTTTAGATTGTCTATTGTGTAATTAAGATCTATCTTAATTTCAAACACTGCCGTGTTTTGCCAGAACACAAAATATTATTTGGTGATGTGCACTCTTCTAATGAAATTTGTGCGACATGTTTGTCAAAATGGCCAGTTTTTAAAGGTTTTGGGCCAATTTAGCATAAGCATGAACACACTATAAGAAGAATCACACACATATAGGGCTGATCTTTACAGTCCAACTCATTTTGTTATAGCACAATGTACAGTTCAAGCGGCACCAGCGAACGGCATTCGCTCACCTGATATGGACATGGTCGATGTTGCAACAGAGGTGACATTCAGCTGCAACGCGGGTTTTGGGTTATCTGGTGGTAATGGCGTAGGAACATGCACAGTTGATCCATCAGGTGGTTCTGCGCAATTCTTTACTCCTCTCATAGCGGCCGGCATTATGTGTGATCGTAAGTTTTTGTCTTACGACTATGTGTTTAGATTGTCTATTGTGTAATTAAGATCTATCTTAATTTCAAACACTGCCGTGTTTTGCCAGAACGCAAAATATTATTTGGTGATGTGCACTCTTCTAATGAAATTTGTGCGTCATGTTTGTCAAAATGGCCAGTTTGTAAAGGTTTTGGGCCAATTTAGCATAAGCATGAACACACTATAAGAAGAATCACACACATATAGGGCTAATCTTTCAACTCCAACCCATTTTGGTTATAGCACAATGTACAGTTCAAGCGGCACCAGCGAACGGCATTCGCTCACCTGATATGGACATGGTCGATGTTGCAACAGAGGTGACATTCAGCTGCAATGCGGGTTTTGGGTTATCTGGTGGTAATGGGGTAGGAACATGCACAGTTGATCCATCAGGTGGTTCTGCGCAATTCTTTACTCCTCTCATAGCGGCCGGCATTATGTGTGATCGTAAGTTTTTGTCTTACTACTATGTGTTTAGATTGTCTATTGTGTAATTAAGATCTATCTTAATTTCAAACACTGCCGTGTTTTGCCAGAACACAAAATATTATTTGGTGATGTGCACTCTTCTAATGAAATTTGTGCGACATGTTTGTCAAAATGGCCAGTTTTTAAAGGTTTTGGGCCAATTTAGCATAAGCATGAACACACTTTAAGAAGATTCACACATATATAGGGCTAATCTTTACACTCCAACCCATTTTGTTATAGCACAATGTACAGTTCAAGCGGCACCAGCGAACGGCATTCGCTCACCTGATATGGACATGGTCGATGTTGCAACAGAGGTGACATTCAGCTGCAATGCGGGTTTTGGGTTATCTGGTGGTAATGGCGTAGGAACATGCACAGTTGATCCATCAGGTGGTTCTGCGCAATTCTTTACTCCTCTCATAGCGGCCGGCATTATGTGTGATCGTAAGTTTTTGTCTTACTACTATGTGTTTAGATTGTCTATTGTGTAATTAAGATCTATCTTAATTTCAAACACTGCCGTGTTTTGCCAGAACGCAAAATATTATTTGGTGGTGTGCACTCTTCTAATGAAATTTGTGCGTCATGTTTGTCAAAATGGCCAGTTTGTAAAGGTTTTCGGCCAATTTAGCATAAGCATGAACACACTATAAGAAGAATCACACACATATAGGGCTAATCTTTCAACTCCAACCCATTTTGTTATAGCACAATGTACAGTTCAAGCGGCACCAGCGAACGGCATTCGCTCACCTGATATGGACATGGTCGATGTTGCAACAGAGGTGACATTCAGCTGCAATGCGGGTTTTGGGTTATCTGGTGGTAATGGGGTAGGAACATGCACAGTTGATCCATCAGGTAGTTCTGCGCAATTCTTTACTCCTCTCATAGCGGCCGGCATTATGTGTGATCGTAAGTTTTTGTCTTACTACTATGTGTTTAGATTGTCTATTGTGTAATTAAGATCTATCTTAATTTCAAACACTGCCGTGTTTTGCCAGAACACAAAATATTATTTGGTGATGTGCACTCTTCTAATGAAATTTGTGCGACATGTTTGTCAAAATGGCCAGTTTGTAAAGGTTTTGGGCCAATTTAGCATAAGCATGAACACACTATAAGAAGAATCACACACATATAGGGCTGATCTTTACACTCCAACTAATTTTGTTATAGCACAATGTACAGTTCAAGCGGCACCAGCGAACGGCATTCGCTCACCTGATATGGACATGGTCGATGTTGCAACAGAGGTGACATTCAGCTGCAATGCGGGTTTTGGGTTATCTGGTGGTAATGGCGTAGGAACATGCACAGTTGATCCATCAGGTGGTTCTGCGCAATTCTTTACTCCTCTCATAGCGGCCGGCATTATGTGTGATCGTAAGTTTTTGTCTTACTACTATGTGTTTAGATTGTCTATTGTGTAATTAAGATCTATCTTAATTTCAAACACTGCCGTGTTTTGCCAGAACGCAAAATATTATTTGGTGATGTGCACTCTTCTAATGAAATTTGTGCGACATGTTTGTCAAAATGGCCAGTTTGTAAAGGTTTTGGGCCAATTTAGCATAAGCATGAACACACTATAAGAAGAATCACACACATATAGGGCTGATCTTTACACTCCAACCCATTTTGTTATAGCACAATGTACAGTTCAAACGGCACCAGCGAACGGCATTCGCTCACCTGATATGGACATGGTCGATGTTGCAACAGAGGTGACATTCAGCTGCAATGCGGGTTTTGGGTTATCTGGTGGTAATGGCGTAGGAACATGCACAGTTGATCCATCAGGTGGTTCTGCGCAATTCTTTACTCCTCTCATAGCGGCCGGCATTATGTGTGATCGTAAGTTTTTGTCTTACTACTATGTGTTTAGATTGTCTATTGTGTAATTAAGATCAATCTTGATTTCAAACACTGCCCTGTTTTGCCAGAACGCAAAATATTATTTGGTGATGTGCACTCTTCTAATGAAATTTGTGCGACATGTTTGTCAAAATGGCCAGTTTTTAAAGTTTTTGGGCCAATTTAGCATAAGCATGAACACACTATAAGAAGATTCACACACATATAGGGCTAATCTTTCCACTCCAACCCATTTTGTTATAGCACAATGTACAGTTCAAGCGGCACCAGCGAACGGCATTCGCTCACCTGATATGGACATGGTCGATGTTGCAACAGAGGTGACATTCAGCTGCAATGCGGGTTTTGGGTTATCTGGTGGTAATGGGGTAGGAACATGCACAGTTGATCCATCAGGTGGTTCTGCGCAATTCTTTACTCCTCTCATAGCGGCCGGCATTATGTGTGATCGTAAGTTTTTGTCTTACTACTATGTGTTTAGATTGTCTATTGTGTAATTAAGATCTATCTTAATTTCAAACACTGCCGTGTTTTGCCAGAACGCAAAATATTATTTGGTGATGTGCACTCTTCTAATGAAATTTGTGCGTCATGTTTGTCAAAATGGCCAGTTTGTAAAGGTTTTGGGCCAATTTAGCATAAGCATGAACACACTATAAGAAGAATCACACACATATAGGGCTAATCTTTCAACTCCAACCCATTTTGTTATAGCACAATGTACAGTTCAAGCGGCACCAGCGAACGGCATTCGCTCACCTGATATGGACATGGTCGATGTTGCAACAGAGGTGACATTCAGCTGCAATGCGGGTTTTGGGTTATCTGGTGGTAATGGCGTAGGAACATGCACAGTTGATCCATCAGGTGGTTCTGCGCAATTCTTTACTCCTCTCATAGCGGCCGGCATTATGTGTGATCGTAAGTTTTTGTCTTACTACTATGTGTTTAGATTGTCTATTGTGTAATTAAGATCTATCTTAATTTCAAACACTGCAGTGTTTTGCCAGAACGCAAAATATTATTTGGTGATGTGCACTCTTCTAATGAAATTTGTGCGTCATGTTTGTCAAAATGGCCAGTTTGTAAAGGTTTTGGGCCAATTTAGCATAAGCATGAACACACTATAAGAAGAATCACACACATATAGGGCTAATCTTTCAACTCCAACCCATTTTGTTATAGCACAATGTACAGTTCAAGCGGCACCAGCGAACGGCATTCGCTCACCTGATATGGACATGGTCGATGTTGCAACAGAGGTGACATTCAGCTGCAATGCGGGTTTTGGGTTATCTGGTGGTAATGGGGTAGGAACATGCACAGTTGATCCATCAGGTGGTTCTGCGCAATTCTTTACTCCTCTCATAGCGGCCGGCATTATGTGTGATCGTAAGTTTTTGTCTTACTACTATGTGTTTAGATTGTCTATTGTGTAATTAAGATCTATCTTAATTTCAAAGACTGCCGTGTTTTGCCAGAACACAAAATATTATTTGGTGATGTGCACTCTTCTAATGAAATTTGTGCGACATGTTTGTCAAAATGGCCAGTTTTTAAAGGTTTTGGGCCAATTTAGCATATGCATGAACACACTATAAGAAGAATCACACACATATAGGGCTGATCTTTACACTCCATATCATTTTGTTATAGCACAATGTACAGTTCAAGCGGCACCAGCGAACGGCATTCGCTCACCTGATATGGACATGGTCGATGTTGCAACAGAGGTGACATTCAGCTGCAATGCGGGTTTTGGGTTATCTGGTGGTAATGGCGTAGGAACATGCACAGTTGATCCATCAGGTGGTTCTGCGCAATTCTTTACTCCTCTCATAGCGGCCGGCATTATGTGTGATCGTAAGTTTTTGTCTTACTACTATGTGTTTAGATTGTCTATTGTGTAATTAAGATCTATCTTAATTTCAAACACTGCCGTGTTTTGCCAGAACGCAAAATATTATTTGGTGATGTGCACTCTTCTAATGAAATTTGTGCGTCATGTTTGTCAAAATGGCCAGTTTGTAAAGGTTTTGGGCCAATTTAGCATAAGCATGAATTGAATTGAATTGAATTGATTTTATTAACATTTCACAGTCGTGGCCCTAAGGCCAAATTGCATGAAATTTACATGGTAAAAACATTGAAAAACAAGACAAGGAACTTATTAATTAATATAAAAGAGAATATTGCACATTATAGATAAAAACATCAACAATATGATATGGTATAAAACATTGAAAAACGCCGAAGAACAAGGCATGGTAATTATGTGATTAATTAATATAGAAGAGAATATTGCACATTATAGATTTTTTTTTTTTAAATTGCATTATGTACATAGCAAATACCATTATAAAAATAGAAGTGGGTGCAGAAAAATCCTGGGCCTATTTATTTAAAAGCTGCACAAAATACGGCACAGGACTGTTTTTGAACCTATTAGTCCTGGCAGGCAGCTGAGAAATCTCACTATTATTGCGTAAAATACGACCATGGCACTCCCCTCTGGTAGGCGGTATTAGGGAACTGGTGCGATTTGATTTGGAAAGCCCTTCGGCAAACCTAAGACAGTGCCCTTCACGTCTACCAGAGAGGGTGTCAAATTTGCAAATGTTTAAAGCATCCTCGTAAGAAGTATAATTACGGCCAAGGATTATTCTGCATGCCCTTTTTTGAGTTGATTCTATTTGTTGAGACTGAGTAGCTGAAACACTCGAGTGCCATACCACATCGGCGTACTCAAGAATTGGTCTGACATATCCACTATATACAACACTGAGCTCATCTTTGGTGAAACCGAAACGTTTTAAAGTCCGAAGCATAAACAAACGGGAATTAGCTTTTTTCAACGTACTGTCCACCTGGACATCCCATTTAAGGTTGTTTTGGATGCGCACACCAAGAACTTTAGCTTCAGTGACATATGCAAGTGGTTCAGTACCAATTCTTAAGTCGCGTAGTGGTGGTGGTTGTTTTGAAAAGGCAATTTGGAGTCCTTGGCACTTAGTGGGATTTAATTTCAGGTTGTTGTCCGAAGCCCATTTTGTAAAATTGTCAAGATCATCTTGGATTGTACTTGTTTGGTATCCATTATAATTTTCAGCGAAACTCAAATCATCAACATACTTCAGACATTTACTCCCAGAATTAAGTGCAGCATCATTAATTAAAATCTGAACACATTATAAGTAGAATCACACACATATAGGGCTAATCTTTCAACTCCAACCCATTTTGTTATAGCACAATGTACAGTTCAAGCGGCACCAGTGAACGGCATTCGCTCACCTGATATGGACATGGTCGATGTTGCAACAGAGGTGACATTCAGCTGCAATGCGGGTTTTGGGTTATCTGGTGGTAATGGGGTAGGAACATGCACAGTTGATCCATCAGGTGGTTCTGCGCAATTCTTTACTCCTCTCATAGCGGCCGGCATTATGTGTGATCGTACGTTTTTGTCTTACTACTATGTGTTTAGATTGTCTATTGTGTAATTAAGATCTATCTTAATTTCAAACACTGCCGTGTTTTACCAGAACGCAAAATATTATTTGGTGATGTGCACTCTTCTAATGAAATTTGTGCGTCATGTTTGTCAAAATGGCCAGTTTGTAAAGGTTTTCGGCCAATTTAGCATAAGCATGAACACACTATAAGAAGAATCACACACATATAGGGCTAATCTTTCAACTCCAACCCATTTTGTTATAGCACAATGTACAGTTCAAGCGACACCAGCGAACGGCATTCGCTCACCTGATATGGACATGGTCGATGTTGCAACAGAGGTGACATTCAGCTGCAATGCGGGTTTTGGGTTATCTGGTGGTAATGGGGTAGGAATATGCACAGTTGATCCATCAGGTGGTTCTGCGCAATTCTTTACTCCTCTCATAGCGGCCGGCATTATGTGTGATCGTACGTTTTTGTCTTACTACTATGTGTTTAGATTGTCTATTGTGTAATTAAGATCTATCTTAATTTCAAACACTGCAGTGTTTTGCCAGAACGCAAAATATTATTTGGTGATGTGCACTCTTCTAATGAAATTTGTGCGTCATGTTTGTCAAAATGGCCAGTTTGTAAAGGTTTTGGGCCAATTTAGCATAAGCATGAACACACTATAAGAAGAATCACACACATATAGGGCTAATCTTTCAACTCCAACCCATTTTGTTATAGCACAATGTACAGTGCAAGCGGCACCAGCGAACGGCATTCGCTCACCTGATATGGACATGGTCGATGTTGCATTAGAGGTGACATTCAGCTGCAATGCGGGTTTTGGGTTATCTGGTGGTAATGGCGTAGGAACATGCACAGTTGATCCATCAGGTGGTTCTGCGCAATTCTTTACTCCTCTCATAGCGGCCGGCATTATGTGTGATCGTAAGTTTTTGTCTTACTACTATGTGTTTAGATTGTCTATTGTGTAATTAAGATCTATCTTAATTTCAAACACTGCCGTGTTTTGCCAGAACACAAAATATTATTTGGTGATGTGCACTCTTCTAATGAAATTTGTGCGACATGTTTGTCAAAATGGCCAGTTTTTAAAGGTTTTGGGCCAATTTAGCATATGCAGGAACACACTATAAGAAGATTCACACACATATAGGGCTGATCTTTACACTCCATATCATTTTTTTATAGCACAATGTACAGTTCAAGCGGCACCAGCGAACGGCATTCGCTCACCTGATATGGACATGGTCGATGTTGCAACAGAGGTGACATTCAGCTGCAATGCGGGTTTTGGGTTATCTGGTGGTAATGGCGTAGGAACATGCACAGTTGATCCATCAGGTGGTTCTGCGCAATTCTTTACTCCTCTCATAGCGGCCGGCATTATGTGTGATCGTAAGTTTTTGTCTTACTACTATGTGTTTAGATTGTCTATTGTGTAATTAAGATCTATCTTAATTTCAAACACTGCCGTGTTTTGCCAGAACGCAAAATATTATTTGGTGATGTGCACTCTTCTAATGAAATTTGTGCGTCATGTTTGTCAAAATGGCCAGTTTGTAAAGGTTTTGGGCCAATTTAGCATAAGCATGAACACACTATAAGAAGAATCACACACATATAGGGCTAATCTTTCAACTCCAACCCATTTTGTTATAGCACAATGTACAGTTCAAGCGGCACCAGCGAACGGCATTCGCTCACCTGATATGGACATGGTCGATGTTGCAACAGAGGTGACATTCAGCTGCAATGCGGGTTTTGGGTTATCTGGTGGTAATGGCGTAGGAACTTGCACAGTTGATCCATCAGGTGGTTCTGCGCAATTCTATACTCCTCTCATAGCGGCTGGCATTATGTGTGATCGTAAGTTTTTGTCTTACTACTATGTGTTTAGATTGTCTATTGTGTAATTAAGATCTATCTTAATTTCAAACACTGCCGTGTTTTACCAGAACGCAAAATATTATTTGGTGATGTGCACTCTTCTAATGAAATTTGTGCGTCATGTTTGTCAAAATGGCCAGTTTTTAAAGGTTTTGGGCCAATTTAGCATAAGCATGAACACACTATAAGAAGAATCACACACATATAGGGCTAATCTTTCAACTCCAACCCATTTTCTTATAGCACAATGTACAGTTCAAGCGGCACCAGCGAACGGCATTCGCTCACCTGATATGGACATGGTCGATGTTGCAACAGAGGTGACATTCAGCTGCAATGCGGGTTTTGGGTTATCTGGTGGTAATGGGGTAGGAATATGCACAGTTGATCCATCAGGTGGTTCTGCGCAATTCTTTACTCCTCTCATAGCGGCCGGCATTATGTGTGATCGTACGTTTTTGTCTTACTACTATGTGTTTAGATTGTCTATTGTGTAATTAAGATCTATCTTAATTTCAAACACTGCCGTGTTTTGCCAGAACACAAAATATTATTTGGTGATGTGCACTCTTCTAATGAAATTTGTGCGACATGTTTGTCAAAATGGCCAGTTTTTAAAGGTTTTGGGCCAATTTAGCATAAGCATGAACACACTATAAGAAGAATCACACACATATAGGGCTGATCTTTACACTCCAACTCATTTTGTTATAGCACAATGTACTGTTCAAGCGGCACCAGCGAACGGCATTCGCTCACCTGATATGGACATGGTCGATGTTGCAACAGAGGTGACATTCAGCTGCAATGCGGGTTTTGGTTTATCTGGTGGTAATGGCGTAGGAACATGCACAGTTGATCCATCAGGTGGTTCTGCGCAATTCTTTACTCCTCTCATAGCGGCCGGCATTATGTGTGATCGTAAGTTTTTGTCTTACTACTATGTGTTTAGATTGTCTATTGTGTAATTAAGATCTATCTTAATTTCAAACACTGCAGTGTTTTGCCAGAACGCAAAATATTATTTGGTGATGTGCACTCTTCTAATGAAATTTGTGCGTCATGTTTGTCAAAATGGCCAGTTTGTAAAGGTTTTGGGCCAATTTAGCATAAGCATGAACACACTATAAGAAGAATCACACACATATAGGGCTAATCTTTCAACTCCAACCCATTTTGTTATAGCACAATGTACAGTTCAAGCGGCACCAGCGAACGGCATTCGCTCACCTGATATGGACATGGTCGATGTTGCAACAGAGGTGACATTCAGCTGCAATGCGGGTTTTGGGTTATCTGGTGGTAATGGGGTAGGAACATGCACAGTTGATCCATCAGGTGGTTCTGCGCAATTCTTTACTCCTCTCATAGCGGCCGGCATTATGTGTGATCGTAAGTTTTTGTCTTACTACTATGTGTTTAGATTGTCTATTGTGTAATTAAGATCTATCTTAATTTCAAACACTGCCGTGTTTTGCCAGAACACAAAATATTATTTGGTGATGTGCACTCTTCTAATGAAATTTGTGCGACATGTTTGTCAAAATGGCCAGTTTTTAAAGGTTTTGGGCCAATTTAGCATAAGCATGAACACACTATAAGAAGAATCACACACATATAGGGCTGATCTTTACACTCCAACTCATTTTGTTATAGCACAATGTACAGTTCAAGCGGCACCATCGAACGGCATTCGCTCACCTGATATGGACATGGTCGATGTTGCAACAGAGGTGACATTCAGCTGCAATGCGGGTTTTGGGTTATCTGGTGGTAATGGCGTAGGAACATGCGCAGTTGATCCATCAGGTGGTTCTGCGCAATTCTTTACTCCTCTCATAGCGGCCGGCATTATGTGTGATCGTAAGTTTTTGTCTTACTACTATGTGTTTAGATTGTCTATTGTGTAATTAAGATCTATCTTAATTTCAAACACTGCCGTGTTTTGCCAGAACACAAAATATTATTTGGTGATGTGCACTCTTCTAATGAAATTTGTGCGACATGTTTGTCAAAATGGCCAGTTTTTAAAGGTTTTGGGCCAATTTAGCATAAGCATGAACACACTATAAGAAGAATCACACACATATAGGGCTGATCTTTACACTCCAACTCATTTTGTTATAGCACAATGTACAGTTCAAGCGGCACCAGCGAACGGCATTCGCTCACCTGATATGGACATGGTCGATGTTGCAACAGAGGTGACATTCAGCTGCAATGCGGGTTTTGGGTTATCTGGTGGTAATGGCGTAGGAACATGCACAGTTGATCCATCAGGTGGTTCTGCGCAATTCTTTACTCCTCTCATAGCGGCCGGCATTATGTGTGATCGTAAGTTTTTGTCTTACTACTATGTGTTTAGATTGTCTATTGTGTAATTAAGATCTATCTTAATTTCAAACACTGCCGTGTTTTACCAGAACGCAAAATATTATTTGGTGATGTGCACTCTTCTAATGAAATTTGTGCGTCATGTTTGTTAAAATGGCCAGTTTGTAAAGGTTTTCGGCCAATTTAGCATAAGCATGAACACACTATAAGAAGAATCACACACATTAGGGCTAATCTTTCAACTCCAACCCATTTTGTTATAGCACAATGTACAGTTCAAGCGGCACCAGCGAACGGCATTCGCTCACCTGATATGGACATGGTCGATGTTGCAACAGAGGTGACATTCAGCTGCAATGCGGGTTTTGGGTTATCTGGTGGTAATGGGGTAGGAATATGCACAGTTGATCCATCAGGTGGTTCTGCGCAATTCTTTACTCCTCTCATAGCGGCCGGCATTATGTGTGATCGTACGTTTTTGTCTTACTACTATGTGTTTAGATTGTCTATTGTGTAATTAAGATCTATCTTAATTTCAAACACTGCCGTGTTTTGCCAGAACACAAAATATTATTTGGTGATGTGCACTCTTCTAATGAAATTTGTGCGACATGTTTGTCAAAATGGCCAGTTTTTAAAGGTTTTGGGCCAATTTAGCATAAGCATGAACACACTATAAGAAGAATCACACACATATAGGGCTGATCTTTACACTCCAACTCATTTTGTTATAGCACAATGTACAGTTCAAGCGGCACCAGCGAACGGCATTCGCTCACCTGATATGGACATGGTCGATGTTGCAACAGAGGTGACATTCAGCTGCAATGCGGGTTTTGGGTTATCTGGTGGTAATGGCGTAGGAACATGCACAGTTGATCCATCAGGTGGTTCTGCGCAATTCTTTACTCCTCTCATAGCGGCCGGCATTATGTGTGATCGTAAGTTTTTGTCTTACTACTATGTGTTTAGATTGTCTATTGTGTAATTAAGATCTATCTTAATTTCAAACACTGCCGTGTTTTGCCAGAACACAAAATATTATTTGGTGATGTGCACTCTTCTAATGAAATTTGTGCGACATGTTTGTCAAAATGGCCAGTTTTTAAAGGTTTTGGGCCAATTTAGCATAAGCATGAACACACTATAAGAAGAATCACACACACATAGGGCTGATCTTTACACTCCAACTCATTTTGTTATAGCACAATGTACAGTTCAAGCGGCACCAGCGAACGGCATTCGCTCACCTGATATGGACATGGTCGATGTTGCAACAGAGGTGACATTCAGCTGCAATGCGGGTTTTGGGTTATCTGGTGGTAATGGCGTAGGAACATGCACAGTTGATCCATCAGGTGGTTCTGCGCAATTCTTTACTCCTCTCATAGCGGCCGGCATTATGTGTGATCGTAAGTTTTTGTCTTACTACTATGTGTTTAGATTGTCTATTGTGTAATTAAGATCTATCTTAATTTCAAACACTGCCGTGTTTTGCCAGAACGCAAAATATTATTTGGTGATGTGCACTCTTCTAATGAAATTTGTGCGTCATGTTTGTCAAAATGGCCAGTTTGTAAAGGTTTTCGGCCAATTTAGCATAAGCATGAACACACTATAAGAAGAATCACACACATTAGGGCTAATCTTTCAACTCCAACCCATTTTGTTATAGCACAATGTACAGTTCAAGCGGCACCAGCGAACGGCATTCGCTCACCTGATATGGACATGGTCGATGTTGCAACAGAGGTGACATTCAGCTGCAATGCGGGTTTTGGGTTATCTGGTGGTAATGGCGTAGGAACATGCACAGTTGATCCATCAGGTGGTTCTGCGCAATTCTTTACTCCTCTCATAGCGGCCGGCATTATGTGTGATCGTAAGTTTTTGTCTTACTACTATGTGTTTAGATTGTCTATTGTGTAATTAAGATCTATCTTAATTTCAAACACTGCAGTGTTTTGCCAGAACGCAAAATATTATTTGGTGATGTGCACTCTTCTAATGAAATTTGTGCGTCATGTTTGTCAAAATGGCCAGTTTTTAAAGGTTTTGGGCCAATTTAGCATAAGCATGAACACACTATAAGAAGAATCACACACATATAGGGCTAATCTTTCAACTCCAACCCATTTTGTTATAGCACAATGTACAGTTCAAGCGGCACCAGCGAACGGCATTCGCTCACCTGATATGGACATGGTCGATGTTGCAACAGAGGTGACATTCAGCTGCAATGCGGGTTTTGGGTTATCTGGTGGTAATGGGGTAGGAACATGCACAGTTGATCCATCAGGTGGTTCTGCGCAATTCTTTACTCCTCTCATAGCGGCCGGCATTATGTGTGATCGTAAGTTTTTGTCTTACTACTATGTGTTTAGATTGTCTATTGTGTAATTAAGGTCTATCTTAATTTCAAACACTGCCGTGTTTTGCCAGAACGCAAAATATTATTTGGTGATGTGCACTCTTCTAATGAAATTTGTGCGACATGTTTGTCAAAATAGCCAGTTTGTAAAGGTTTTGGGCCAATTTAGCATAAGCATGAACACACTATAAGAAGAATCACACACTTATAGGGCTAATCTTTCAACTCCAACCCATTTTGTTATAGCACAATGTACAGTTCAAGCGGCACCAGCGAACGGCATTCGCTCACCTGATATGGACATGGTCGATGTTGCAACAGAGGTGACATTCAGCTGCAATGCGGGTTTTGGGTTATCTGGTGGTAATGGGGTAGGAACATGCACAGTTGATCCATCAGGTGGTTCTGCGCAATTCTTTACTCCTCTCATAGCGGCCGGCATTATGTGTGATCGTCAGTTTTTGTCTTACTACTATGTGTTTAGATTGTCTATTGTGTAATTAAGATCTATCTTAATTTCAAACACTGCCGTGTTTTGCCAGAACGCAAAATATTATTTGGTGATGTGCACTCTTCTAATGAAATTTGTGCGACATGTTTGTCAAAATGGTCAGTTTTTAAAGGTTTTGGGCCAATTTAGCATAAGCATGAACACACTATAAGAAGATTCACATACATATAGGGCTAATCTTTACACTCCAACCCATTTTGTTATAGCACAATGTACAGTTCAAGCGGCACCAGCGAACGGCATTCGCTCACCTGATATGGACATGGTCGATGTTGCAACAGAGGTGACATTCAGCTGCAATGCGGGTTTTGGGTTATCTGGTGGTAATGGCGTAGGAACATGCACAGTTGATCCATCAGCTGGTTCTGCACAATTCTTTACTCCTCTCATAGCGGCCGGCATTATGTGTGATCGTAAGTTTTTGTCTTACTACTATGTGTTTAGATTGTCTATTGTGTAATTAAGATCTATCTTAATTTCAAACACTGCCGTGTTTTGCCAGAACGCAAAATATTATTTGGTGATGTGCACTCTTCTAATGAAATTTGTGCGACATGTTTGTCAAAATAGCCAGTTTGTAAAGGTTTTGGGCCAATGTAGCATAAGCATGAACACACTATAAGAAGAATCACACACATATAGGGCTAATCTTTCAACTCCAACCCATTTTGTCATAGCACAATGTACAGTTCAAGCGGCACCAGGGAACGGCATTCGCTCACCTGATATGGACATGGTCGATGTTGCAACAGAGGTGACATTCAGCTGCAATGCGGGTTTTGGGTTATCTGGTGGTAATGGCGTAGGAACATGCACAGTTGATCCATCAGGTGGTTCTGCGCAATTCTTTACTCCTCTCATAGCGGCCGGCATTATGTGTGATCGTAAGTTTTTGTCTTACTACTATGTGTTTAGATCGTCTATTGTGTAATTAAGATCTATCTTAATTTCAAACACTGCCGTGTTTTGCCAGAACGCAAAATATTATTTGGTGATGTGCACTCTTCTAATAAAATTTGTGCGTCATGTTTGTCAAAATGGCCAGTTTGTAAAGGTTTTGGGCCAATTTAGCATAAGCATGAACACACTATAAGAAGAATCACACACATATAGGGCTAATCTTTCAACTACAACCCATTTTGTTATAGCACAATGTACAGTTCAAGCGGCACCAGCGAACGGCATTCGCTCACCTGATATGGACATGGTCGATGTTGCAACAGAGGTGACATTCAGCTGCAATGCGGGTTTTGGGTTATCTGGTGGTAATGGGGTAGGAACATGCACAGTTGATCCATCGGGTGGTTCTGCGCAATTCTTTACTCCTCTCATAGCGGCCGGCATTATGTGTGATCGTAAGTTTTTGTCTTACTACTATGTGTTTAGATTGTCTATTGTGTAATTAAGATCTATCTTAATTTAAAACACTGCCGTGTTTTGCCAGAACGCAAAATATTATTTGGTGATGTGCACTCTTCTAATGAAATTTGTGCGACATGTTTGTCAAAATGGCCAGTTTTTAAAGGTTTTGGGCCAATTTAGCATAAGCATGAACACACTATAAGAAGAATCACACACATATAGGGCTAATCTTTCAACTCCAACCCATTTTGTTATAGCACAATGTACAGTTCAAGCGGCACCAGCGAACGGCATTCGCTCACCTGATATGGACATGGTCGATGTTGCAACAGAGGTGACATTCAGCTGCAATGCGGGTTTTGGGTTATCTGGTGGTAATGGGGTAGGAACATGCACAGTTGATCCATCAGGTGGTTCTGCGCAATTCTTTACTCCTCTCATAGCGGCCGGCATTATGTGTGATCGTAAGTTTTTGTCTTACTACTATGTGTTTAGATTGTCTATTGTGTAATTAAGATCTATCTTAATTTCAAACACTGCCGTGTTTTGCCAGAACACAAAATATTATTTGGTGATGTGCACTCTTCTAATGAAATTTGTGCGACATGTTTGTCAAAATGGCCAGTTTTTAAAGGTTTTGGGCCAATTTAGCATAAGCATGAACACACTATAAGAAGATTCACATACATATAGGGCTAATCTTTACACTCCAACCCATTTTGTTATAGCACAATGTACAGTTCAAGCGGCACCAGCGAACGGCATTCGCTCACCTGATATGGACATGGTCGATGTTGCAACAGAGGTGACATTCAGCTGCAATGCGGGTTTTGGGTTATCTGGTGGTAATGGCGTAGGAACATGCACAGTTGATCCATCAGGTGGTTCTGCACAATTCTTTACTCCTCTCATAGCGGCCGGCATTATGTGTGATCGTAAGTTTTTGTCTTACTACTATGTGTTTAGATTGTCTATTGTGTAATTAAGATCTATCTTAATTTCAAACACTGCAGTGTTTTGCCAGAACGCAAAATATTATTTGGTGATGTGCACTCTTCTAATGAAATTTGTGCGTCATGTTTGTCAAAATGGCCAGTTTTTAAAGGTTTTGGGCCAATTTAGCATAAGCATGAACACACTATAAGAAGAATCACACACATATAGGGCTAATCTTTCAACTCCAACCCATTTTGTTATAGCACAATGTACAGTTCAAGCGGCACCAGCGAACGGCATTCGCTCACCTGATATGGACATGGTCGATGTTGCAACAGAGGTGACATTCAGCTGCAATGCGGGTTTTGGGTTATCTGGTGGTAATGGGGTAGGAACATGCACAGTTGATCCATCAGGTGGTTCTGCGCAATTCTTTACTCCTCTCATAGCGGCCGGCATTATGTGTGATCGTAAGTTTTTGTCTTACTACTATGTGTTTAGATTGTCTATTGTGTAATTAAGGTCTATCTTAATTTCAAACACTGCCGTGTTTTGCCAGAACGCAAAATATTATTTGGTGATGTGCACTCTTCTAATGAAATTTGTGCGACATGTTTGTCAAAATAGCCAGTTTGTAAAGGTTTTGGGCCAATTTAGCATAAGCATGAACACACTATAAGAAGAATCACACACTTATAGGGCTAATCTTTCAACTCCAACCCATTTTGTTATAGCACAATGTACAGTTCAAGCGGCACCAGCGAACGGCATTCGCTCACCTGATATGGACATGGTCGATGTTGCAACAGAGGTGACATTCAGCTGCAATGCGGGTTTTGGGTTATCTGGTGGTAATGGGGTAGGAACATGCACAGTTGATCCATCAGGTGGTTCTGCGCAATTCTTTACTCCTCTCATAGCGGCCGGCATTATGTGTGATCGTAAGTTTTTGTCTTACTACTATGTGTTTAAATTGTCTATTGTGTAATTAAGATCTATCTTAATTTCAAACACTGCCGTGTTTTGCCAGAACGCAAAATATTATTTGGTGATGTGCACTCTTCTAATGAAATTTGTGCGACATGTTTGTCAAAATGGTCAGTTTTTAAAGGTTTTGGGCCAATTTAGCATAAGCATGAACACACTATAAGAAGATTCACATACATATAGGGCTAATCTTTACACTCCAACCCATTTTGTTATAGCACAATGTACAGTTCAAGCGGCACCAGCGAACGGCATTCGCTCACCTGATATGGACATGGTCGATGTTGCAACAGAGGTGACATTCAGCTGCAATGCGGGTTTTGGGTTATCTGGTGGTAATGGCGTAGGAACATGCACAGTTGATCCATCAGCTGGTTCTGCACAATTCTTTACTCCTCTCATAGCGGCCGGCATTATGTGTGATCGTAAGTTTTTGTCTTACTACTATGTGTTTAGATTGTCTATTGTGTAATTAAGATCTATCTTAATTTCAAACACTGCCGTGTTTTGCCAGAACGCAAAATATTATTTGGTGATGTGCACTCTTCTAATGAAATTTGTGCGACATGTTTGTCAAAATAGCCAGTTTGTAAAGGTTTTGGGCCAATGTAGCATAAGCATGAACACACTATAAGAAGAATCACACACATATAGGGCTAATCTTTCAACTCCAACCCATTTTGTCATAGCACAATGTACAGTTCAAGCGGCACCAGGGAACGGCATTCGCTCACCTGATATGGACATGGTCGATGTTGCAACAGAGGTGACATTCAGCTGCAATGCGGGTTTTGGGTTATCTGGTGGTAATGGCGTAGGAACATGCACAGTTGATCCATCAGGTGGTTCTGCGCAATTCTTTACTCCTCTCATAGCGGCCGGCATTATGTGTGATCGTAAGTTTTTGTCTTACTACTATGTGTTTAGATCGTCTATTGTGTAATTAAGATCTATCTTAATTTCAAACACTGCCGTGTTTTGCCAGAACGCAAAATATTATTTGGTGATGTGCACTCTTCTAATAAAATTTGTGCGTCATGTTTGTCAAAATGGCCAGTTTGTAAAGGTTTTGGGCCAATTTAGCATAAGCATGAACACACTATAAGAAGAATCACACACATATAGGGCTAATCTTTCAACTACAACCCATTTTGTTATAGCACAATGTACAGTTCAAGCGGCACCAGCGAACAACATTCGCTCACCTGATATGGACATGGTCGATGTTGCAACAGAGGTGACATTCAGCTGCAATGCGGGTTTTGGGTTATCTGATGGTAATGGGGTAGGAACATGCACAGTTGATCCATCGGGTGGTTCTGCGCAATTCTTTACTCCTCTCATAGCGGCCGGCATTATGTGTGATCGTAAGTTTTTGTCTTACTACTATGTGTTTAGATTGTCTATTGTGTAATTAAGATCTATCTTAATTTAAAACACTGCCGTGTTTTGCCAGAACGCAAAATATTATTTGGTGATGTGCACTCTTCTAATGAAATTTGTGCGACATGTTTGTCAAAATGGCCAGTTTTTAAAGGTTTTGGGCCAATTTAGCATAAGCATGAACACACTATAAGAAGAATCACACACATATAGGGCTAATCTTTCAACTCCAACCCATTTTGTTATAGCACAATGTACAGTTCAAGCGGCACCAGCGAACGGCATTCGCTCACCTGATATGGACATGGTCGATGTTGCAACAGAGGTGACATTCAGCTGCAATGCGGGTTTTGGGTTATCTGGTGGTAATGGGGTAGGAACATGCACAGTTGATCCATCAGGTGGTTCTGCGCAATTCTTTACTCCTCTCATAGCGGCCGGCATTATGTGTGATCGTAAGTTTTTGTCTTACTACTATGTGTTTAGATTGTCTATTGTGTAATTAAGATCTATCTTAATTTCAAACACTGCCGTGTTTTGCCAGAACACAAAATATTATTTGGTGATGTGCACTCTTCTAATGAAATTTGTGCGACATGTTTGTCAAAATGGCCAGTTTTTAAAGGTTTTGGGCCAATTTAGCATAAGCATGAACACACTATAAGAAGATTCACATACATATAGGGCTAATCTTTACACTCCAACCCATTTTGTTATAGCACAATGTACAGTTCAAGCGGCACCAGCGAACGGCATTCGCTCACCTGATATGGACATGGTCGATGTTGCAACAGAGGTGACATTCAGCTGCAATGCGGGTTTTGGGTTATCTGGTGGTAATGGCGTAGGAACATGCACAGTTGATCCATCAGGTGGTTCTGCACAATTCTTTACTCCTCTCATAGCGGCCGGCATTATGTGTGATCGTAAGTTTTTGTCTTACTACTATGTGTTTAGATTGTCTATTGTGTAATTAAGATCTATCTTAATTTCAAACACTGCCGTGTTTTGCCAGAACGCAAAATATTATTTGGTGATGTGCACTCTTCTAATGAAATTTGTGCGACATGTTTGTCAAAATAGCCAGTTTGTAAAGGTTTTGGGCCAATTTAGCATAAGCATGAACACACTATAAGAAGAATCACACACATATAGGGCTAATCTTTCAACTCCAACCCATTTTGTTATAGCACAATGTACAGTTCAAGCGGCACCAGCGAACGGCATTCGCTCACCTGATATGGACATGGTCTATGTTGCAACAGAGGTGACATTCAGCTGCAATGCGGGTTTTGGGTTATCTGGTGGTAATGGCGTAGGAACATGCACAGTTGATCCATCAGGTGGTTCTGCGCAATTCTTTACTCCTCTCATAGCGGCCGGCATTATGTGTGATCGTAAGTTTTTGTCTTACTACTATGTGTTTAGATCGTCTATTGTGTAATTAAGATCTATCTTAATTTCAAACACTGCCGTGTTTTGCCAGAACGCAAAATATTATTTGGTGATGTGCACTCTTCTAATAAAATTTGTGCGTCATGTTTGTCAAAATGGCCAGTTTGTAAAGGTTTTGGGCCAATTTAGCATAAGCATGAACACACTATAAGAAGAATCACACACATATAGGGCTAATCTTTCAACTACAACCCATTTTGTTATAGCACAATGTACAGTTCAAGCGGCACCAGCGAACGGCATTCGCTCACCTGATATGGACATGGTCGATGTTGCAACAGAGGTGACATTCAGCTGCAATGCGGGTTTTGGGTTATCTGGTGGTAATGGGGTAGGAACATGCACAGTTGATCCATCGGGTGGTTCTGCGCAATTCTTTACTCCTCTCATAGCGGCCGGCATTATGTGTGATCGTAAGTTTTTGTCTTACTACTATGTGTTTAGATTGTCTATTGTGTAATTAAGATCTATCTTAATTTAAAACACTGCCGTGTTTTGCCAGAACGCAAAATATTATTTGGTGATGTGCACTCTTCTAATGAAATTTGTGCGACATGTTTGTCAAAATGGCCAGTTTTTAAAGGTTTTGGGCCAATTTAGCATAAGCATGAACACACTATAAGAAGAATCACACACATATAGGGCTAATCTTTCAACTCCAACCCATTTTGTTATAGCACAATGTACAGTTCAAGCGGCACCAGCGAACGGCATTCGCTCACCTGATATGGACATGGTCGATGTTGCAACAGAGGTGACATTCAGCTGCAATGCGGGTTTTGGGTTATCTGGTGGTAATGGGGTAGGAACATGCACAGTTGATCCATCAGGTGGTTCTGCGCAATTCTTTACTCCTCTCATAGCGGCCGGCATTATGTGTGATCGTAAGTTTTTGTCTTACTACTATGTGTTTAGATTGTCTATTGTGTAATTAAGATCTATCTTAATTTCAAACACTGCCGTGTTTTGCCAGAACACAAAATATTATTTGGTGATGTGCACTCTTCTAATGAAATTTGTGCGACATGTTTGTCAAAATGGCCAGTTTTTAAAGGTTTTGGGCCAATTTAGCATAAGCATGAACACACTATAAGAAGATTCACATACATATAGGGCTAATCTTTACACTCCAACCCATTTTGTTATAGCACAATGTACAGTTCAAGCGGCACCAGCGAACGGCATTCGCTCACCTGATATGGACATGGTCGATGTTGCAACAGAGGTGACATTCAGCTGCAATGCGGGTTTTGGGTTATCTGGTGGTAATGGCGTAGGAACATGCACAGTTGATCCATCAGCTGGTTCTGCACAATTCTTTACTCCTCTCATAGCGGCCGGCATTATGTGTGATCGTAAGTTTTTGTCTTACTACTATGTGTTTAGATTGTCTATTGTGTAATTAAGATCTATCTTAATTTCAAACACTGCCGTGTTTTGCCAGAACGCAAAATATTATTTGGTGATGTGCACTCTTCTAATGAAATTTGTGCGACATGTTTGTCAAAATAGCCAGTTTGTAAAGGTTTTGGGCCAATGTAGCATAAGCATGAACACACTATAAGAAGAATCACACACATATAGGGCTAATCTTTCAACTCCAACCCATTTTGTCATAGCACAATGTACAGTTCAAGCGGCACCAGGGAACGGCATTCGCTCACCTGATATGGACATGGTCGATGTTGCAACAGAGGTGACATTCAGCTGCAATGCGGGTTTTGGGTTATCTGGTGGTAATGGCGTAGGAACATGCACAGTTGATCCATCAGGTGGTTCTGCGCAATTCTTTACTCCTCTCATAGCGGCCGGCATTATGTGTGATCGTAAGTTTTTGTCTTACTACTATGTGTTTAGATCGTCTATTGTGTAATTAAGATCTATCTTAATTTCAAACACTGCCGTGTTTTGCCAGAACGCAAAATATTATTTGGTGATGTGCACTCTTCTAATAAAATTTGTGCGTCATGTTTGTCAAAATGGCCAGTTTGTAAAGGTTTTGGGCCAATTTAGCATAAGCATGAACACACTATAAGAAGAATCACACACATATAGGGCTAATCTTTCAACTACAACCCATTTTGTTATAGCACAATGTACAGTTCAAGCGGCACCAGCGAACGGCATTCGCTCACCTGATATGGACATGGTCGATGTTGCAACAGAGGTGACATTCAGCTGCAATGCGGGTTTTGGGTTATCTGGTGGTAATGGGGTAGGAACATGCACAGTTGATCCATCGGGTGGTTCTGCGCAATTCTTTACTCCTCTCATAGCGGCCGGCATTATGTGTGATCGTAAGTTTTTGTCTTACTACTATGTGTTTAGATTGTCTATTGTGTAATTAAGATCTATCTTAATTTAAAACACTGCCGTGTTTTGCCAGAACGCAAAATATTATTTGGTGATGTGCACTCTTCTAATGAAATTTGTGCGACATGTTTGTCAAAATGGCCAGTTTTTAAAGGTTTTGGGCCAATTTAGCATAAGCATGAACACACTATAAGAAGAATCACACACATATAGGGCTAATCTTTCAACTCCAACCCATTTTGTTATAGCACAATGTACAGTTCAAGCGGCACCAGCGAACGGCATTCGCTCACCTGATATGGACATGGTCGATGTTGCAACAGAGGTGACATTCAGCTGCAATGCGGGTTTTGGGTTATCTGGTGGTAATGGGGTAGGAACATGCACAGTTGATCCATCAGGTGGTTCTGCGCAATTCTTTACTCCTCTCATAGCGGCCGGCATTATGTGTGATCGTAAGTTTTTGTCTTACTACTATGTGTTTAGATTGTCTATTGTGTAATTAAGATCTATCTTAATTTCAAACACTGCCGTGTTTTGCCAGAACACAAAATATTATTTGGTGATGTGCACTCTTCTAATGAAATTTGTGCGACATGTTTGTCAAAATGGCCAGTTTTTAAAGGTTTTGGGCCAATTTAGCATAAGCATGAACACACTATAAGAAGATTCACATACATATAGGGCTAATCTTTACACTCCAACCCATTTTGTTATAGCACAATGTACAGTTCAAGCGGCACCAGCGAACGGCATTCGCTCACCTGATATGGACATGGTCGATGTTGCAACAGAGGTGACATTCAGCTGCAATGCGGGTTTTGGGTTATCTGGTGGTAATGGCGTAGGAACATGCACAGTTGATCCATCAGGTGGTTCTGCACAATTCTTTACTCCTCTCATAGCGGCCGGCATTATGTGTGATCGTAAGTTTTTGTCTTACTACTATGTGTTTAGATTGTCTATTGTGTAATTAAGATCTATCTTAATTTCAAACACTGCAGTGTTTTGCCAGAACGCAAAATATTATTTGGTGATGTGCACTCTTCTAATGAAATTTGTGCGTCATGTTTGTCAAAATGGCCAGTTTTTAAAGGTTTTGGGCCAATTTAGCATAAGCATGAACACACTATAAGAAGAATCACACACATATAGGGCTAATCTTTCAACTCCAACCCATTTTGTTATAGCACAATGTACAGTTCAAGCGGCACCAGCGAACGGCATTCGCTCACCTGATATGGACATGGTCGATGTTGCAACAGAGGTGACATTCAGCTGCAATGCGGGTTTTGGGTTATCTGGTGGTAATGGGGTAGGAACATGCACAGTTGATCCATCAGGTGGTTCTGCGCAATTCTTTACTCCTCTCATAGCGGCCGGCATTATGTGTGATCGTAAGTTTTTGTCTTACTACTATGTGTTTAGATTGTCTATTGTGTAATTAAGGTCTATCTTAATTTCAAACACTGCCGTGTTTTGCCAGAACGCAAAATATTATTTGGTGATGTGCACTCTTCTAATGAAATTTGTGCGACATGTTTGTCAAAATAGCCAGTTTGTAAAGGTTTTGGGCCAATTTAGCATAAGCATGAACACACTATAAGAAGAATCACACACTTATAGGGCTAATCTTTCAACTCCAACCCATTTTGTTATAGCACAATGTACAGTTCAAGCGGCACCAGCGAACGGCATTCGCTCACCTGATATGGACATGGTCGATGTTGCAACAGAGGTGACATTCAGCTGCAATGCGGGTTTTGGGTTATCTGGTGGTAATGGGGTAGGAACATGCACAGTTGATCCATCAGGTGGTTCTGCGCAATTCTTTACTCCTCTCATAGCGGCCGGCATTATGTGTGATCGTAAGTTTTTGTCTTACTACTATGTGTTTAAATTGTCTATTGTGTAATTAAGATCTATCTTAATTTCAAACACTGCCGTGTTTTGCCAGAACGCAAAATATTATTTGGTGATGTGCACTCTTCTAATGAAATTTGTGCGACATGTTTGTCAAAATGGTCAGTTTTTAAAGGTTTTGGGCCAATTTAGCATAAGCATGAACACACTATAAGAAGATTCACATACATATAGGGCTAATCTTTACACTCCAACCCATTTTGTTATAGCACAATGTACAGTTCAAGCGGCACCAGCGAACGGCATTCGCTCACCTGATATGGACATGGTCGATGTTGCAACAGAGGTGACATTCAGCTGCAATGCGGGTTTTGGGTTATCTGGTGGTAATGGCGTAGGAACATGCACAGTTGATCCATCAGCTGGTTCTGCACAATTCTTTACTCCTCTCATAGCGGCCGGCATTATGTGTGATCGTAAGTTTTTGTCTTACTACTATGTGTTTAGATTGTCTATTGTGTAATTAAGATCTATCTTAATTTCAAACACTGCCGTGTTTTGCCAGAACGCAAAATATTATTTGGTGATGTGCACTCTTCTAATGAAATTTGTGCGACATGTTTGTCAAAATAGCCAGTTTGTAAAGGTTTTGGGCCAATGTAGCATAAGCATGAACACACTATAAGAAGAATCACACACATATAGGGCTAATCTTTCAACTCCAACCCATTTTGTCATAGCACAATGTACAGTTCAAGCGGCACCAGGGAACGGCATTCGCTCACCTGATATGGACATGGTCGATGTTGCAACAGAGGTGACATTCAGCTGCAATGCGGGTTTTGGGTTATCTGGTGGTAATGGCGTAGGAACATGCACAGTTGATCCATCAGGTGGTTCTGCGCAATTCTTTACTCCTCTCATAGCGGCCGGCATTATGTGTGATCGTAAGTTTTTGTCTTACTACTATGTGTTTAGATCGTCTATTGTGTAATTAAGATCTATCTTAATTTCAAACACTGCCGTGTTTTGCCAGAACGCAAAATATTATTTGGTGATGTGCACTCTTCTAATAAAATTTGTGCGTCATGTTTGTCAAAATGGCCAGTTTGTAAAGGTTTTGGGCCAATTTAGCATAAGCATGAACACACTATAAGAAGAATCACACACATATAGGGCTAATCTTTCAACTACAACCCATTTTGTTATAGCACAATGTACAGTTCAAGCGGCACCAGCGAACAACATTCGCTCACCTGATATGGACATGGTCGATGTTGCAACAGAGGTGACATTCAGCTGCAATGCGGGTTTTGGGTTATCTGGTGGTAATGGGGTAGGAACATGCACAGTTGATCCATCGGGTGGTTCTGCGCAATTCTTTACTCCTCTCATAGCGGCCGGCATTATGTGTGATCGTAAGTTTTTGTCTTACTACTATGTGTTTAGATTGTCTATTGTGTAATTAAGATCTATCTTAATTTAAAACACTGCCGTGTTTTGCCAGAACGCAAAATATTATTTGGTGATGTGCACTCTTCTAATGAAATTTGTGCGACATGTTTGTCAAAATGGCCAGTTTTTAAAGGTTTTGGGCCAATTTAGCATAAGCATGAACACACTATAAGAAGAATCACACACATATAGGGCTAATCTTTCAACTCCAACCCATTTTGTTATAGCACAATGTACAGTTCAAGCGGCACCAGCGAACGGCATTCGCTCACCTGATATGGACATGGTCGATGTTGCAACAGAGGTGACATTCAGCTGCAATGCGGGTTTTGGGTTATCTGGTGGTAATGGGGTAGGAACATGCACAGTTGATCCATCAGGTGGTTCTGCGCAATTCTTTACTCCTCTCATAGCGGCCGGCATTATGTGTGATCGTAAGTTTTTGTCTTACTACTATGTGTTTAGATTGTCTATTGTGTAATTAAGATCTATCTTAATTTCAAACACTGCCGTGTTTTGCCAGAACACAAAATATTATTTGGTGATGTGCACTCTTCTAATGAAATTTGTGCGACATGTTTGTCAAAATGGCCAGTTTTTAAAGGTTTTGGGCCAATTTAGCATAAGCATGAACACACTATAAGAAGATTCACATACATATAGGGCTAATCTTTACACTCCAACCCATTTTGTTATAGCACAATGTACAGTTCAAGCGGCACCAGCGAACGGCATTCGCTCACCTGATATGGACATGGTCGATGTTGCAACAGAGGTGACATTCAGCTGCAATGCGGGTTTTGGGTTATCTGGTGGTAATGGCGTAGGAACATGCACAGTTGATCCATCAGGTGGTTCTGCACAATTCTTTACTCCTCTCATAGCGGCCGGCATTATGTGTGATCGTAAGTTTTTGTCTTACTACTATGTGTTTAGATTGTCTATTGTGTAATTAAGATCTATCTTAATTTCAAACACTGCCGTGTTTTGCCAGAACGCAAAATATTATTTGGTGATGTGCACTCTTCTAATGAAATTTGTGCGACATGTTTGTCAAAATAGCCAGTTTGTAAAGGTTTTGGGCCAATTTAGCATAAGCATGAACACACTATAAGAAGAATCACACACATATAGGGCTAATCTTTCAACTCCAACCCATTTTGTTATAGCACAATGTACAGTTCAAGCGGCACCAGCGAACGGCATTCGCTCACCTGATATGGACATGGTCTATGTTGCAACAGAGGTGACATTCAGCTGCAATGCGGGTTTTGGGTTATCTGGTGGTAATGGCGTAGGAACATGCACAGTTGATCCATCAGGTGGTTCTGCGCAATTCTTTACTCCTCTCATAGCGGCCGGCATTATGTGTGATCGTAAGTTTTTGTCTTACTACTATGTGTTTAGATCGTCTATTGTGTAATTAAGATCTATCTTAATTTCAAACACTGCCGTGTTTTGCCAGAACGCAAAATATTATTTGGTGATGTGCACTCTTCTAATAAAATTTGTGCGTCATGTTTGTCAAAATGGCCAGTTTGTAAAGGTTTTGGGCCAATTTAGCATAAGCATGAACACACTATAAGAAGAATCACACACATATAGGGCTAATCTTTCAACTACAACCCATTTTGTTATAGCACAATGTACAGTTCAAGCGGCACCAGCGAACGGCATTCGCTCACCTGATATGGACATGGTCGATGTTGCAACAGAGGTGACATTCAGCTGCAATGCGGGTTTTGGGTTATCTGGTGGTAATGGGGTAGGAACATGCACAGTTGATCCATCGGGTGGTTCTGCGCAATTCTTTACTCCTCTCATAGCGGCCGGCATTATGTGTGATCGTAAGTTTTTGTCTTACTACTATGTGTTTAGATTGTCTATTGTGTAATTAAGATCTATCTTAATTTAAAACACTGCCGTGTTTTGCCAGAACGCAAAATATTATTTGGTGATGTGCACTCTTCTAATGAAATTTGTGCGACATGTTTGTCAAAATGGCCAGTTTTTAAAGGTTTTGGGCCAATTTAGCATAAGCATGAACACACTATAAGAAGAATCACACACATATAGGGCTAATCTTTCAACTCCAACCCATTTTGTTATAGCACAATGTACAGTTCAAGCGGCACCAGCGAACGGCATTCGCTCACCTGATATGGACATGGTCGATGTTGCAACAGAGGTGACATTCAGCTGCAATGCGGGTTTTGGGTTATCTGGTGGTAATGGGGTAGGAACATGCACAGTTGATCCATCAGGTGGTTCTGCGCAATTCTTTACTCCTCTCATAGCGGCCGGCATTATGTGTGATCGTAAGTTTTTGTCTTACTACTATGTGTTTAGATTGTCTATTGTGTAATTAAGATCTATCTTAATTTCAAACACTGCCGTGTTTTGCCAGAACACAAAATATTATTTGGTGATGTGCACTCTTCTAATGAAATTTGTGCGACATGTTTGTCAAAATGGCCAGTTTTTAAAGGTTTTGGGCCAATTTAGCATAAGCATGAACACACTATAAGAAGATTCACATACATATAGGGCTAATCTTTACACTCCAACCCATTTTGTTATAGCACAATGTACAGTTCAAGCGGCACCAGCGAACGGCATTCGCTCACCTGATATGGACATGGTCGATGTTGCAACAGAGGTGACATTCAGCTGCAATGCGGGTTTTGGGTTATCTGGTGGTAATGGCGTAGGAACATGCACAGTTGATCCATCAGGTGGTTCTGCACAATTCTTTACTCCTCTCATAGCGGCCGGCATTATGTGTGATCGTAAGTTTTTGTCTTACTACTATGTGTTTAAATTGTCTAT
This sequence comes from Ophiura sarsii, assembly GCA_035610835.1. Classification (NCBI taxonomy): domain Eukaryota; kingdom Metazoa; phylum Echinodermata; class Ophiuroidea; order Amphilepidida; family Ophiuridae; genus Ophiura; species Ophiura sarsii. The sequence goes on along the minus strand of CM069447.1, from coordinate 60,430,053 downwards.
TGTGTAATTAAGATCTATCTTAATTTCAAACACTGCCGTGTTTTGCCAGAACGCAAAATATTATTTGGTGATGTGCACTCTTCTAATGAAATTTGTGCGACATGTTTGTCAAAATAGCCAGTTTGTAAAGGTTTTGGGCCAATTTAGCATAAGCATGAACACACTATAAGAAGAATCACACACATATAGGGCTAATCTTTCAACTCCAACCCATTTTGTTATAGCACAATGTACAGTTCAAGCGGCACCAGCGAACGGCATTCGCTCACCTGATATGGACATGGTCTATGTTGCAACAGAGGTGACATTCAGCTGCAATGCGGGTTTTGGGTTATCTGGTGGTAATGGCGTAGGAACATGCACAGTTGATCCATCAGGTGGTTCTGCGCAATTCTTTACTCCTCTCATAGCGGCCGGCATTATGTGTGATCGTAAGTTTTTGTCTTACTACTATGTGTTTAGATCGTCTATTGTGTAATTAAGATCTATCTTAATTTCAAACACTGCCGTGTTTTGCCAGAACGCAAAATATTATTTGGTGATGTGCACTCTTCTAATAAAATTTGTGCGTCATGTTTGTCAAAATGGCCAGTTTGTAAAGGTTTTGGGCCAATTTAGCATAAGCATGAACACACTATAAGAAGAATCACACACATATAGGGCTAATCTTTCAACTACAACCCATTTTGTTATAGCACAATGTACAGTTCAAGCGGCACCAGCGAACGGCATTCGCTCACCTGATATGGACATGGTCGATGTTGCAACAGAGGTGACATTCAGCTGCAATGCGGGTTTTGGGTTATCTGGTGGTAATGGGGTAGGAACATGCACAGTTGATCCATCGGGTGGTTCTGCGCAATTCTTTACTCCTCTCATAGCGGCCGGCATTATGTGTGATCGTAAGTTTTTGTCTTACTACTATGTGTTTAGATTGTCTATTGTGTAATTAAGATCTATCTTAATTTCAAACACTGCCGTGTTTTGCCAGAACGCAAAATATTATTTGGTGATGTGCACTCTTCTAATGAAATTTGTGCGACATGTTTGTCAAAATGGCCAGTTTTTAAAGGTTTTGGGCCAATTTAGCATAAGCATGAACACACTATAAGAAGAATCACACACATATAGGGCTGATCTTTACACTCCAACCCATTTTGTTATAGCACAATGTACAGTTCAAGCGGCACCAGCGAACGGCATTCGCTCACCTGATATGGACATGGTCGATGTTGCAACAGAGGTGACATTCAGCTGCAATGCGGGTTTTGGGTTATCTGGTGGTAATGGCGTAGGAACATGCACAGTTGATCCATCAGGTGGTTCTGCGCAATTCTTTACTCCTCTCATAGCGGCCGGCATTATGTGTGATCGTAAGTTTTTGTCTTACTACTATGTGTTTAGATTGTCTATTGTGTAATTAAGATCAATCTTAATTTCAAACACTGCCCTGTTTTGCCAGAACGCAAAATATTATTTGGTGATGTGCACTCTTCTAATGAAATTTGTGCGACATGTTTGTCAAAATGGCCAGTTTTTAAAGTTTTTGGGCCAATTTAGCATAAGCATGAACACACTATAAGAAGATTCACACACATATAGGGCTAATCTTTCCACTCCAACCCATTTTGTTATAGCACAATGTACAGTTCAAGCGGCACCGGCGAACGGCATTCGCTCACCTGATATGGACATGGTCGATGTTGCAACAGAGGTGACATTCAGCTGCAATGCGGGTTTTGGGTTATCTGGTGGTAATGGCGTAGGAACATGCACAGTTGATCCATCAGGTGGTTCTGCGCAATTCTTTACTCCTCTCATAGCGGCCGGCATTATGTGTGATCGTAAGTTTTTGTCTTACTACTATGTGTTTAGATTGTCTATTGTGTAATTAAGATCTATCTTAATTTCAAACACTGCCGTGTTTTGCCAGAACGCAAAATATTATTTGGTGATGTGCACTCTTCTAATGAAATGTGTGCGACATGTTTGTCAAAATGGCCAGTTTTTAAAGGTTTTGGGCCAATTTAGCATAAGCATGAACACACTATAAGAAGAATCACACACATATAGGGCTGATCTTTACACTCCAACCCATTTTGTTATAGCACAATGTACAGTTCAAGCGGCACCAGCGAACGGCATTCGCTCACCTGATATGGACATGGTCGATGTTGCAACAGAGGTGACATTCAGCTGCAATGCGGGTTTTGGGTTATCTGGTGGTAATGGCGTAGGAACATGCACAGTTGATCCATCAGGTGGTTCTGCGCAATTCTTTACTCCTCTCATAGCGGCCGGCATTATGTGTGATCGTAAGTTTTTGTCTTACTACTATGTGTTTAGATTGTCAATTGTGTAATTAAGATCTATCTTAATTTCAAACACTGCCGTGTTTTGCCAGAACGCAAAATATTATTTGGTGATGTGCACTCTTCTAATGAAATTTGTGCGTCATGTTTGTCAAAATGGCCAGTTTGTAAAGGTTTTGGGCCAATTTAGCATAAGCATGAACACACTATAAGAAGAATCACACACATATAGGGCTAATCTTTCAACTCCAACCCATTTTGTTATAGCACAATGTACAGTTCAAGCGGCACCAGCGAACGGCATTCGCTCACCTGATATGGACATGGTCGATGTTGCAACAGAGGTGACATTCAGCTGCAATGCGGGTTTTGGGTTATCTGGTGGTAATGGGGTAGGAACATGCACAGTTGATCCATCAGGTGGTTCTGCGCAATTATTTACTCCTCTCATAGCGGCCGGCATTATGTGTGATCGTAAGTTTTTGTCTTACTACTATGTGTTTAGATTGTCTATTGTGTAATTAAGATCAATCTTAATTTCAAACACTGCCCTGTTTTGCCAGAACGCAAAATATTATTTGGTGATGTGCACTCTTCTACTGAAATTTGTGCGACATGTTTGTCAAAATGGCCAGTTTTTAAAGTTTTTGGGCCAATTTAGCATAAGCATGAACACACTATAAGAAGATTCACACACATAGGGCTAATCTTTCCACTCCAACCCATTTTGTTATAGCACAATGTACAGTTCAAGCGGCACCGGCGAACGGCATTCGCTCACCTGATATGGACATGGTCGATGTTGCAACAGAGGTGACATTCAGCTGCAATGCGGGTTTTGGGTTATCTGGTGGTAATGGCGTTGGAACATGCACAGTTGATCCATCAGGTGGTTCTGCGCAATTCTTTACTCCTCTCATAGCGGCCGACATTATGTGTGATCGTAAGTTTTTGTCTTACTACTATGTGTTTAGATTGTCTATTGTGTATATAAGATCTATCTTAATTTCAAACACTGCCGTGTTTTGCCAGAACGCAAAATATTATTTGGTGATGTGCACTCTTCTAATGAAATGTGTGCGACATGTTTGTCAAAATGGCCAGTTTTTAAAGGTTTTGGGCCAATTTAGCATAAGCATGAACACACTATAAGAAGATTCACACACATATAGGGCTAATCTTTCCACTCCAATCCATTTTGTTATAGCACAATGTACAGTTCAAGCGGCACCGGCGAACGGCATTCGCTCACCTGATATGGACATGGTCGATGTTGCAACAGAGGTGACATTCAGCTGCAATGCGGGTTTTGGGTTATCTGGTGGTAATGGCGTAGGAACATGCACAGTTGATCCATCAGGTGGTTCTGCGCAATTCTTTACTCCTCTCATAGCGGCCGGCATTATGTGTGATCGTAAGTTTTTGTCTTACTACTATGTGTTTAGATTGTCTATTGTGTAATTAAGATCTATCTTAATTTCAAACACTGCCGTGTTTTGCCAGAACGCAAAATATTATTTGGTGATGTGCACTCTTCTAATGAAATTTGTGCGACATGTTTGTCAAAATGGCCAGTTTTTAAAGGTTTTGGGCCAATTTAGCATAAGCATGAACACACTATAAGAAGAATCACACACATATAGGGCTGATCTTTACACTCCAACCCATTTTGTTATAGCACAATGTACAGTTCAAGCGGCACCAGCGAACGGCATTCGCTCACCTGATATGGACATGGTCGATGTTGCAACAGAGGTGACATTCAGCTGCAATGCGGGTTTTGGGTTATCTGGTGGTAATGGCGTAGGAACATGCACAGTTGATCCATCAGGTGGTTCTGCGCAATTCTTTACTCCTCTCATAGCGGCCGGCATTATGTGTGATCGTAAGTTTTTGTCTTACTACTATGTGTTTAGATTGTCAATTGTGTAATTAAGATCTATCTTAATTTCAAACACTGCCGTGTTTTGCCAGAACGCAAAATATTATTTGGTGATGTGCACTCTTCTAATGAAATTTGTGCGTCATGTTTGTCAAAATGGCCAGTTTGTAAAGGTTTTGGGCCAATTTAGCATAAGCATGAACACACTATAAGAAGAATCACACACATATAGGGCTAATCTTTCAACTCCAACCCATTTTGTCATAGCACAATGTACAGTTCAAGCGGCACCAGCGAACGGCATTCGCTCACCTGATATGGACATGGTCGATGTTGCAACAGAGGTGACATTCAGCTGCAATGCGGGTTTTGGGTTATCTGGTGGTAATGGGGTAGGAACATGCACAGTTGATCCATCAGGTGGTTCTGCGCAATTCTTTACTCCTCTCATAGCGGCCGGCATTATGTGTGATCGTAAGTTTTTGTCTTACTACTATGTGTTTAGATTGTCTATTGTGTAATTAAGATCTATCTTAATTTCAAACACTGCCGTGTTTTGCCAGAACACAAAATATTATTTGGTGATGTGCACTCTTCTAATGAAATTTGTGCGACATGTTTGTCAAAATGGCCAGTTTTTAAAGGTTTTGGGCCAATTTAGCATAAGCATGAACACACTATAAGAAGATTCACACACATATAGGGCTAATCTTTCCACTCCAACCCATTTTGTTATAGCACAATGTACAGTTCAAGCGGCACCGGCGAACGGCATTCGCTCACCTGATATGGACATGGTCGATGTTGCAACAGAGGTGACATTCAGCTGCAATGCGGGTTTTGGGTTATCTGGTGGTAATGGCGTAGGAACATGCACAGTTGATCCATCAGGTGTTTCTGCGCAATTCTTTACTCCTCTCATAGCGGCCGGCATTATGTGTGATCGTAAGTTTTTGTCTTACTACTATGTGTTTAGATTGTCTATTGTGTAATTAAGATCTATCTTAATTTCAAACACTGCCGTGTTTTGCCAGAACGCAAAATATTATTTGGTGATGTGCACTCTTCTAATGAAATTTGTGCGACATGTTTGTCAAAATGGCCAGTTTTTAAAGGTTTTGGGCCAATTTAGCATAAGCATGAACACACTATAAGAAGAATCACACACATATAGGGCTGATATTTACACTCCAACCCATTTTGTTACAGCACAATGTACAGTTCAAGCGGCACCAGCGAACGGCATTCGCTCACCTGATATGGACATGGTCGATGTTGCAACAGAGGTGACATTCAGCTGCAATGCGGGTTTTGGGTTATCTGGTGGTAATGGCGTAGGAACATGCTCAGTTGATCCATCAGGTGGTTCTGCGCAATTCTTTACTCCTCTCATAGCGGCCGGCATTATGTGTGATCGTAAGTTTTTGTCTTACTACTATGTGTTTAGATTGTCTATTGTGTAATTAAGATCTATCTTAATTTCAAACACAGCCGTGTTTTGCCAGAACGCAAAATATTATTTGGTGATGTGCACTCTTCTAATGAAATTTGTGCGTCATGTTTGTCAAAATGGCCAGTTTTTAAAGTTTTTGGGCCAATTTAGCATAAGCATGAACACACTATAAGAAGATTCACACACATATAGGGCTAATCTTTCCACTCCAATCCATTTTGTTATAGCACAATGTACAGTTCAAGCGGCACCGGCGAACGGCATTCGCTCACCTGATATGGACATGGTCGATGTTGCAACAGAGGTGACATTCAGCTGCAATGCGGGTTTTGGGTTATCTGGTGGTAATGGCGTAGGAACATGCACAGTTGATCCATCAGGTGGTTCTGCGCAATTCTTTACTCCTCTCATAGCGGCCGGCATTATGTGTGATCGTAAGTTTTTGTCTTACTACTATGTGTTTAGATTGTCAATTGTGTAATTAAGATCTATCTTAATTTCAAACACTGCCGTGTTTTGCCAGAACGCAAAATATTATTTGGTGATGTGCACTCTTCTAATGAAATTTGTGCGTCATGTTTGTCAAAATGGCCAGTTTGTAAAGGTTTTGGGCCAATTTAGCATAAGCATGAACACACTATAAGAAGAATCACACACATATAGGGCTAATCTTTCAACTCCAACCCATTTTGTTATAGCACAATGTACAGTTCAAGCGGCACCAGCGAACGGCATTCGCTCACCTGATATGGACATGGTCGATGTTGCAACAGAGGTGACATTCAGCTGCAATGCGGGTTTTGGGTTATCTGGTGGTAATGGCGTAGGAACATGCACAGTTGATCCATCAGGTGGTTCTGCGCAATTCTTTACTCCTCTCATAGCGGCCGGCATTATGTGTGATCGTAAGTTTTTGTCTTACTACTATGTGTTTAGATTGTCTATTGTGTAATTAAGATCTATCTTAATTTCAAACACTGCCGTGTTTTGCCAGAACGCAAAATATTATTTGGTGATGTGCACTCTTCTAATAAAATTTGTGCGTCATGTTTGTCAAAATGGCCAGTTTGTAAAGGTTTTGGGCCAATTTAGCATAAGCATGAACACACTATAAGAAGAATCACACACATATAGGGCTAATCTTTCAACTCCAACCCATTTTGTTATAGCACAATGTACAGTTCAAGCGGCACCAGCGAACGGCATTCGCTCACCTGATATGGACATGGTCGATGTTGCAACAGAGGTGACATTCAGCTGCAATGCGGGTTTTGGGTTATCTGGTGGTAATGGGGTAGGAACATGCACAGTTGATCCATCGGGTGGTTCTGCGCAATTCTTTACTCCTCTCATAGCGGCCGGCATTATGTGTGATCGTAAGTTTTTGTCTTACTACTATGTGTTTAAATGTCTATACATGTATGTATGCTATTGCTAAAACTGTTAAATAAACATTGATTTATTCTGGTTTCACACCACCAAATCAGTTCCCTATTGCTTTGTGTGGTTAAGCGGTCAAGTTCATGTTAATCTTGTTCACCTTTAGAGCAAACTGACTCATTCAAATCATTGTTTTTATTAAAGATCTAGATGTCTTCTGCTTAAAAACAATCACTTTTGTGGGGAGTAACCACCATTTTCCCCGCTACGCACTAATGATGTCTATCTTAGGTACGATAGGTTGCCTATATCCTAAGATCCGGGATTTTGGCTCTTATTAGTGGAAACAGTGAAATCGTGTAAAATGATTCATTCAAGAAAAAGCTAGCATTATGTTCCCACTCCCTTAACACTTTTAGACCGGTGATTTGACATTTCGCCGGTAATAAATCATCTAAGGATGTGTCTATTTCCCACTATGTGTTCCAATTAAAAGACTAAAAAGGACATAATTATGCCCCAAGGGCATAAACTAACCTTCATAACCTTGAAAATGGACCACATAGTCAGCGGTTGACAAATCTTAGATGATTTATTTCCGGCGAAATGTCAAAATCACCGGTCCAAAAGTGTTATTAAGGGATGGGAACATAATGGAGATTTTGGGCCTAATGTGGAGGAAATAACTTATAAATGCCAAATTATGAAACATTTAGGTACATTTACAGCACTTTTTACCTTTTTTAGGATGTTAAATTTAGACTTATGGTGGGGTCTATTTTAATTTCAAACACTGCCGTGTTTTGCCAGAACGCAAAATAGTATTTGGTGATGTGCACTCTTCTAATGAAATTTGTGCGACATGTTTGTCAAAATGGCCAGTTTTTAAAGGTTTTGGGCCAATTTAGCATAAGCATGAACACGCTATAAGAATAATATTTAAACTGACTCAGCAGACAGACAGAAGACGAGAAAAGAACAAACAAGTACTTTGGTCATCAGTGGAGGAATTTATTAATTAAGTGCACATCAATAATACAAGCACTTAAGAAATAAATACCCCCCCCCCTACACTAGAACTATCTACCTACAACTAATCTAAAAAAAGGCCCGCGAATTATAGAGCGATGCGCTCGACAGCAATTTGAAAACGGAACTGACCTCCCCAGTGAATTTGACAAAGCAGGTAGCATTACCCCGAACCTACTTGACTAACCGCAGCGTGAACTACTTAAGTGGGTATAGAAAAAACCCCGTTAATCCAATAGATAGGTCTGAAAAGGCTTAAAACATACCTCAAGTAATTTCATTAATTGAGGATACACTTTAAACTGACTCAGCAGACAGACAGAAGTCGAGAAAAGAACAAACAAGTACATTGGTCATCAGTGCAGAAATTTATTAATACAAGCACTTAAGAAAGAAATACCCCAAAACACCACATCAAAGCTTGAGGTAGAATAGGTATGAAGAAAAAGGAGTAGTGATAAAGTTACTGGGGGGAAATTTTACCTTTGACCCAAACCGGAAGTGACCCGTGACCTTTGACCTTAAACCGGTTTAGTACTTGGGGAAGGTTTGACCCCTGGCCTTAAACCGGAAGTGACCATTGACCCGTGACCTTTGACCCGAACGGGAAGTGTCGTGTGGATGACGACAGTATTAGCAACGATGAGTCATCGTACGGGTTATAAAACTGGTATGAGATATTATGCAATGTGAAACGAGTTGGGACAAGTCATCGTAGTAGTACGGGCTGTTTTGGTCAATTAACGCAAATAAACGTGTTTTCGTCCGAACTTTTTGGTGATGGAGGCCATTATTATTTGTCACAAATTTGTTATTAATTTATGTTCACATTGCTGAAGCTTGGTCGTCAAAACAGGTAGGCCCTTATTATTTATTTGTTTTTTCATTAATACCCCGAAAACCACGCGATGACACCTTTATGGTACCAAGAAGCATGGAACTTGAGGAAGAAGGGTATGCTGTATTTTATCACACGGTCGTTAACGCCAATGCTACGATATGAACAATGCCATTGAACTTATGATCGTATGATCAATGCCCTAGTAATATATATAAGTATTACCTACTTTTTTTACGATGGTTGTAAATTAGTAATGTTATCCAACAGAAAAATGTACGGTAATTCCATAACACAACGTACGATGTAATATTCCAGCGGTTAAAAACTCCATGTAAAAACAGTATTAATGCTCCATGATCAATAACTACAGAGTATAATGGTGGCTTCTCAAGTCTTACGATGGAAAGCTGTACATTTTAATCAGAAATCTCAAATGTACATATATAAATAATGCTAGCTAGAAAGTTCTTTAAGTTAAGATTATATATATACCTAATTACACATAATAAATCAATATAAACCTTCCATCGATGTTTGATTATGCAAGATGTTACGCAATTAGTCAATACAAACGGTGCAACTAGTTTAAGCAATTTGTGGTTTGTCTTCGGAGTTATAGTGTCAATATATTTAAACAAGCAGTGAGGGGAGAAAGTATTTGAACAAGTTTGATGACTCATATAGGTTTTACCCAAAGAGTTATTTGATTGATATGAGTCAGTCATTAAGATGTAACAGCGACCTCAACCTTTACTTTTAAAAGTCTTTGATATTTAATCATCACTGTCTTCATCAGCTTGGAGGTTCTCATCCAGTTCATGTTCCTGAAATAGCGCGTCAAAATTGGTCCGATGTTTAATCACGACTCTTTTAACAGCGATGGATATGTCTATTCCTTTGTCTATCTTTTCTACGATGTCAGCTAGTATCTCCTGGTGAGTATCATCGTCTTTCACGTGTAGGTAACTCGACAAAAAGCCCGTATAGTTGCTGAAAAAGTGTCTCTTGACCGCCCACAGAGTTTTCATATATGCCATTTTCTTCGCATCGGCCTCTTCCATGCCCTGATTAATGTATTTTTCATATTTCTCGGTCCGCATCTATTCGGTTGATTCCACGGCCTCATCCAACCCGTCTTGATACGCCAAATTATCTTCAAGTTCGGAACTAGATTCATCATCAGATGACTCGTCCTCTTCCGTATCACTTTCAGACTCGGAACCATCGGAATCTGCGCTCTGAGATGTTGACTCATCCTCTTCACTAGACCCTGAACGATCGGAATCTTCGTTTTGAGAAGAGTCTGTGTCAGTAGCTTCCACATCCGTATACTCAGCATTTATGACTCTTGGCCTTTTACTAGTTTCATCATAGCCATGTATTTCTTCCGAGGCAGTAATCTCATCGGAATGTACATTTTCAACGTGTCTTCTCAAATCGTATCTCCTTGTGAAGCCTTTACCACAAAATGAACAGGCATGGGGCCGAGCTACCGAATACATGTTAACGCTTTGAAGTGTTGAGTCTAAATGACAAGAAATTGGGTAAATCCATTCTTACATTGACACACTCAACGATGCATTGACGCACTCAACGACGCATTGACGCATTGCACGACGCATTGACGCATTCCACGATGCATTGACGCACTCAACGACGCATTGACGCATTCCACGCCGCATTGACGCATTCCACGACGCATTGACGCATTTCACGACGCATTGACGCATTTCACGACGCATTCCACGACGCATTGACGTATTTCACGACGAATTTGACGCATTTCACGACGCATTGACGAATTTCACGACGCATTGACGCATTTCACGACGCATTTGACGACTCATCGACGCATTTGACGACGCATTCGAAGCAATATATTGCTTCAAAAATATCAAATAGTTAATGTGTAAATTGGATACTTGAGGCCAGTCACACTCAATGACCCATTGACGCACTCAACGACGCATTGACGCATTCCACGACGCATTGACGCATTCCACGACGCATTGACGCATTCCACGATGCATTGACGCACTCAACGACGCATTGACGCATTCCACGACGCATTGACGCATTCCACGACGCATTGACGCATTTCACGACGCATTGACGCATTTCACGACGCATTTACGCATTTCACGACGTGTTGACGCATTTCACGACGCATTGACGCATTTCACGACGAATTTGACGCATTTGACGACGCATTGACGCATTTCACGACGCATTTAACGACTCATCGACGCATTTGACGACGCATTCGAAGCAATATATTGCTTCGAAAATATCAAATAGTTAATGTGTAAATTGGATACTTGAGGCCAGTCACAGTCAAAGCGGAGATATTTCCAATCTCCAGCATAGAATATCCCTAATGCGGTATTACAAGCATCGATAAATACAGGTGCTTACGCTGATGGGGATGGTATTATTGATTTTCCATTCAATTGTCGCAAAAACTGAATCCACCATGAAATGTCGCGTTGAAAATCTTGTGTCAAGATTCATTTGTGACTAGCTTGTTTAATCTTGTTATCAGGTCCAGAATACGACGGAGAAAAATCCTCCCCCGCGAATGACCTGCAAACACCAATTAAGTTGTTCCGCTAGTTGCTGCAACTGTCGGCGGGTGGCGCGAGTACGCGATTAGAACTTGTTGAGAAGCACTTCCAAATCGTCAAGTTTGTCACTTGGTAAGGTCAAAGACATTTCCACCGTGTCAATATCAATCCCAAGAAATATGATTCTTTGGACAAGACCTTCAACTTTGCCCCAGTTAATCAAGAATCCTAATCTCCGGAGAAGCGATAGTAGTACAGTTAATGCTTCCTGGCAACGGTCATATGATTGTTCCACAATTAAGAAGTCATCAAGATAGACAATAACATTATTATAACCCTTACGATGCATCATCCGTCTAACTGATTGGGAAACTCGGTGAAATATACCAGGTGATGCTTTCGCGCCAAACGGAAGCCGGGTATCAAACATATAAGTTGGATAATCCGTCCCTTCAAAAATCCACTGGAGTCCTGTAGCGGCGTAATCAGCTTTGTTTATTGGTATAGATCTATAAGCGCTCTTGAGATCCACTATAGCTAAAAATGAAGACTAGGTGATGAATTCCACTGCGTCGTTAAGTGATTGAAACGACAGCTTATCAATCGAAGTGAATTCGTTTAAGGCGGATTCATAAGGCCGGCTACAGTCATGAATTATGCGGATTTCATCCTTACCCAGCTTAGGAATAGCTCCACTGGCACTTATAATTGTAAGGGGATTATGACAAATTACATAATTGCCGTGTGCAATTTCTGTCTTTATTTGAGCCTCCACTCTGATGCGCATCTCGCGTGAAGTGGCTGATTTGTAATTATTAACACAAGTAGATTTAAACTTGGAATCAATGTCGGTTATATGAAACCCATGTCGTATGCCATGTAATATAAAATCTTCATCCACATCATCACACAATTCCTCCTCCCATATAGTAAACAAAAGGGGAGAAACAAAATCAAACTCAGAACAGTCTAAAACAGAGAAGGAGGGGTAAAACCCTGGTCAATATTCACTGGGGGTTGGCATTTTTTGAGTGTGTTGTAGAATGAGCATTGTGTAGAAACACAGGGTGGTCTTTACCACAACCCGGCATACGACATGTATGGGATCTTTTACAGCGCGCTCCCAACCGACAAAGCCCATCGTTAAACAACCGACAAATCGGCAGACCATCATGGGTGAAAGGCCCTTGGATTTTTCCTGGCTGTTGAGAAGGCTTTGGTGTACCTGAGAATGTGGAAGTGCTTGAGGGTTGCAGCGGTAATAATTTTCGATACAAATGTTGTGAGTCTGATCCCCACGCAAAGCCCATTTCAGCCTGGAGTTCACGGTACTCATGATCGGACAACATGACCGAACTCCATTGATACGTATTGGCAAGTTCGCCAATCTTTGCAGTATAGCCAATGTACTGCATCAAAGTGGGACCTCCTAATTTGCCATCAGAGAGGAGCTGGCCATAATACGGGCGTTCGCCAACACCCACTGCCCCGGTTTAATTTCAGACGGGTGCAATTTCTTACCCGTAGATCTACGGAGGTAAATAGTACCCCCATCACCCCGCGCAACTTCCTCTTCCTCAGTAGTACTCATTGATGGTACAAAATCAACAATCAGACAAGCCTTCTCACCTTTGTTCTGCGGTCGAAGAAACAATCGCGGGTCTTGGTCTATAGATCCATATGTAGACTGCGGAATTGTAGGTGCATTGGCTGAGCGCGTGATATTACAATCCGTCAGCAGTTTGGCCAATATATCTGATTCCGGTGCCGAATTCAAGGTGTTGTTTACATCAGCTGGCATATCCCGCGATGGTTTTGACGCCGTCAGCTGTAGTTGATCCTGTAGTTCTGCTATCTTCCGCCTCTCCAACTCTATTTCCAGATGTTCTCGTTGTAGTTTTAGCTCTGCGAGAGAGGTAGAACTCACAGCATCTTCCTCACGTTCATCTGGTATTTGAGGTGGCACGCCGGGTTCGGGAACTGGTACTGCGTCCTGAGATTTCATGTGAGACAAGTTTGCCTCATATTCAGCCTGGAGTGATGGTGTGCCGCTGGTATTCTCATTTGGCATGTTTGAGACGTCTCCAACTGCTTCTACTGGCATAGGCCCCCGACAATTTGCCGACGGCTCTCCCCACCAATGTTTTGTTTTTGCAGTAGGGAGGTGACACCCCGTGCAAGATTTAGAACGTCGTTTGCTAGGCATGGTGGTAATGTTTTCACTTGAACCGATGAATTTGAGAGCGATGCGCTCGACAGCAATTCGAAAACGAAACTGACCTCCCCAGTGAAATTTACAAAACAGGTAGCATTACCCCGAACCCACTTGACTTAACGCAGCGTGAACTACATAAGTGGGTATAGAAGGAAACCCCCGTTAATCCAATAGATAGGTCTGCAAACGCTTAAAACATTCCTCAAGTAATTACATTAATTGAGGATACACATTAAAAATACGCGTGTAAATTAGATAGTTTCAAACTATTTGACATTGTATCAAAACAAAGATTATTTGTATATGTTATTACATATTTATACGTAATTAGACTATGATATTCAACTCTAAATGTTACTGAGACAATGTGTTAAACCTTAACACTATGTTATCAAACATTATTTATACATTTAATGTTTATTTTAAATCTTCATCGAATCGAAACGTCAATTCCTCTTATGTTTAATAGCTGTGTGGCTGAACAAAGCAATCCTGGAACATCTGCTGTAAACAACGATTGATGACTATGGTTGAGAAGACCCTACACCTGCCTTCATTCTCCCTCTCGTCGGCCGCAGCTGGCTCCTCTTGTCTTTTCTCTTATGAGATGATACCAGCAGGTATTGATCATTTTGGCGGCAATTTGTTGGATGATTCTCAGCTGATTCTTTGTGGGAAATGACCATGGTAGCTTTAAATCATTACTTATTACTTGTCATTATAATGATTTTTGTGTACATATTCTCTATACAATTGCAGTTGTATGTGATCCACAGTGCTTAAATGGAGGAACATGTACATCACCTAACAACTGCGCTTGCGTCACTGGTTATTCAGGCGCCATTTGTCAAAACATTGGTGGTCAGCCAGGTATGTCCGATGTGACCTTCCGTTATCTGATTTTATACACAGTGCTTGAATAAAATAAAGGCTAAGCAAAGACTTAACTGGTACTTGATAAATACCTTCTTATGCGTATCTATGCCAACAGATGAAATTGAGCACAAGTTTAAATGGGTGCCAATAAGCGATGTGATCAAGCAAATGAGTCTGAAATCGAAAATATCACGCCAGTTTTCTAGATCATCCTATTCGTCATTTTGGACAATTAACTCCAAAGATACATGGAAGGGGGTTTACAAATTCTATCCTGTGTTGGGTTATGTCTCAAAATCAAAATTGGCGACTTATGACACGTTTTGGCTCTGTCACATTACCGTCATTATTCACTATATCTAACATTGAATATGATTACCTCTCGCCTTCTATAATGTTAGGAAAACTTCCCATTTGTGTCTTATATTATTTATTGCAATGGTATAAACACGTTTTGTTTATTTTACTTAACTAATTCAGTAATGTACAAACCCTTGGCAAGCCGCAGTGCTCGTCACACTGACTGTCCTGGGACACAGTGTTTGACTGAGTCCCTTTCTGTAAACGTTGGAAGAAATTCCGCATTATTGTTGCCTATTGGTTTCTAATAATTATACTTATTATCAATGTTACTGAACTATTACAGTAACATGCAGTTCGCAGTGCTTGAATGGAGGAATATGCACAGCACTTAATACGTGCACATGCACCACTGGTTATTCAGGGAACAATTGTCAAACGGGTAAGTAGAATGTGAACATTATTACGCCATTTTACACATAGTGTTTGTATTTAGGCGTAACAGTTTAGACCCGTATGGTACTTGAAATACACTTTTGTATACGTATTAAGGGGGAAGTAGGGGTTGAGAGCACATTTTATTAAAACTAATTTGTCTCCAATATTAAAGGTACTGTTAATGTTAATCGGGTATGTACTTACACCTTAAAGGAGAGCTACCACTATGAGTTTCTAGCCACATCCAGTTCTCTTGGGAATTTTACAAGGTTACAATTTCTCCATGTTAACTCTGTACAGTCTGTCATGAAGTGAACAGGTGTTTGACCAGTTCGTCTGTGGTGAACTATTAAAGTGGTAGGCCAGCTTTAAGTGTTGTAGGTTAAAAAAATATCGCTACTTGGTCGGTCATGTGACCCATTGACATGGAGACTGTGGCCATCTTGGATTATATTTTTTACTACGAGGACACCTTGCGCGCAAGATATCTCAAACATTAGTTATCGTAGAGTATTGGGATAAATAGCAAATGAAAGCTGATTGATAAGGATATAGAATGGACTAGGACCTAAGCAATTGGGCACTATTAACTAGGGAAAGTATTTGATTTTGTGTTCACCAGAATTTATTTTAATTTTAATCGGAGATGTAAAACTCTAGAAACGTCGTCATCAGCATCGTCTGCCTCTACCTAATTGTGCAATGGTAGCTTTGTGGCTGAACAAAGCAATCCTGGAACATCTGCTGTAAACAACGATTGATGACTATGGTTGAAAAGACACTACAGCTGCTTTCATTCTCCCTCTCGTCGGCCGCAGTTGGCTCCTCTTGTCAATTTGACGGCAATTTGTTGGATGATTCTCAGCTGATTCTTTGGGGGAAATGCCCATGGTAGCTTTAAATCTTTACTTATTACTTGTTATTATAATGATTTTTGTGTACATATTCTCTATACAATTGCAGTTGTATGTGATCCACAGTGCTTAAATGGAGGAACATGTACATCACCTAACAACTGCGCTTGCGTCACTGGTTATTCAGGCGCCATTTGTCAAAACGTTGTTGGTCAGCCAGGTATGTTCAATGTGACCTTCCGTTATATGATTTTTCACACAGTACTTGAATAAAGGCTAAGCAAAGACTTTTAAGTTTGGTACTTGATAAATACCTTCTTATGCGTATCCATGCCAACAGATGAAATTGAGCACAAGTGTAAGTGGGTGCCAATATGCGATGTGATCAAGCAAATGAGTCTGAAATCGAAAATATCACACCAGTTTTCTAGATCATCCTATTCGTCATTTTGGACAATTAACTCCAAAGATACATGGAAGGGGGTTTACAAATTCTATACTGTGTTGGGTTATGTCTCAAAATCAAAATTGGCGACTTCTGACACGTTTTGGCTCTGTCACATTACCGTCATTATTCACTATATCTAACATTGAATATGATTACCTCTCGCCTTCTATAATGTTAGGAAAACTTCCCATTTGTGTCTTATATTATTTATTACAATGGTATAAACACGTTTTGTTTATTATACTTAACTAATTCAGTAATGTACAAACCCATGGCAAGCCACAGTGCTCGTCACATTGACTGTCCTGAGACACAGTGTTTGACTGAGTCCCTTTCTGTAAACGTTGGAAGAAATTCCGCATTATTGTTGCCTATTGGTTTCTAATAATTATACTTATTATCAATGTTACTGAACTATTACAGTAACATGCAGTTCGCAGTGCTTGAATGGAGGAATATGCACAGCACTTAATACGTGCACATGCACCACTGGTTATTCAGGGAACAATTGTCAAACGGGTAAGTAGAATGTGAACATTATTACGCCATTTTACACATAGTGTTTGTATTTAGGCGTAACAGTTTAGACCCGTATGGTACTTGAAATACACTTTTGTATACGTATTAAGGGGGAAGTAGGGGTTGAGAGCACATTTTATTAAAACTAATTTGTCTCCAATATTAAAGGTACTGTTAATGTTAATCGGGTATGTACTTACACCTTAAAGGAGAGCTACCACTATGAGTTTCTAGCCACATCCAGTTCTCTTGGGAAATTTACAAGGTTACAATTTCTCCATGTTAACTCTGTACAGTCTGTCATTAAGTGAACAGGTGTTTGACCAGTTCGTCTGTGGTGAACTATTAAAGTGGTAGGCCAACTTTAAGTGTTGTAGGTTAAAAAAATATCGCTACTTGGTCGGTCATGTGACCCATTGACATGGAGACTGTGGCCATCTTGGATCATATTTTTTTACTACGAGGACACCTTGCGCGCAAGATATCTCAAACATTATTTATCGTAGAGTATTGGGATAAATAGCAAATGAAAGCTGATTGATAAGGATATAGAATGGACTGTAAAGACTGTAGAGATGTAAAACTCTAGAAACGTCGTCATCAGCATCGTCTGCCTCTACCTAATTGTGCAATGGTAGCTTTGTGGCTGAACAAAGCAATCCTGGAACATCTGCTGTAAACAACGATTGATGACTATGGTTGAGAAGACACTACAGCTGTTTTCATTCTCCCTCTCGTCGGCCTCAGCTGACTCCTCTTGTCTTTTCTCTTAAGAGATGATACCAACAGGTATTGATCATTTTGGCGGCAATTTGTTGGATGATTCTCAGCTGATTCTTTGGGGGAAATTCCCATGGTAGCTTTAAATCATTACTTATTACTTGTCATTATAATGATTTTTTTGTGTACATATTCTCTATACAATTGCAGTTGTATGTGATCCACAGTGCTTAAATGGAGGAACATGTACATCACCTAACAACTGCGCTTGCGTCACTGGTTATTCAGGCGCCATTTGTCAAAACGTTGTTGGTCAGCCAGGTATGTTCAATGTGACCTTCCGTTATATGATTTTATACACAGTACTTGAATAAAGGCTAAGCAAAGACTTAATTGGTACTTGATAAATACCTTCTTATGTGTATCCATGCCAACAGATGAAATTGAGCACAAGTGTAAATGGGTGCCAATATGCGATGTGATCAAGCAAAAGAGTCTGAAATCGAAAATATCACACCAGTTTTCTAGATCATCCTATTCGTTATTTTGGACAATTAACTCCAAAGATACATGGAAGTGGTTTTACAAATTCTATCCTCTGTTGAATTATGTCTCAAAATCAAAATTGGCGACTTCTGACACGTTTTGGCTGTGTCACATTACCGTCATTATTTACTATATCTAACATTGAATATGATTACCTCTCGCCTTCTATAATGTTAGGAAAACTTCCCATTTTTTTCTTATATTATTTATTACAATGGTATATACACATTTTTTTTATTGTACTTAACTAATTCAGTAATGTACAAACCCATGGCAAACCGCAGTGCTCGTCACACTGGCTGTCCTGAGACATAGTGTTTGACTGAATCCCTTTCTGTAAGCGTTGGAAGAAATTCCGCATTGTTGCCTATTGGTTTCTAATAATTATACTTATTATCAATGTTACTGAATTATTACAGTAACATGCAGTTCGCAGTGCTTGAATGGAGGAATATGCACAGCACTTAATACGTGCACATGCACCACTGGTTATTCAGGGAACAATTGTCAAACGGGTAAGTCGAATGTGAACATTATTATGCCATTTTACACATAGTGTTTGTATTTAGGCGTAGCAGTTTAGGCCCGTATGGTACTTGAAATACACTTTATTATACGTAAGGGCGAAGTAGGGGTTGAGAGCACATTTTACTTAAACTACTTTTTCTCCAATATTAAAGGTACTGTTAAAGTTAATCGGGTATGTACTTAAACCTTAAGTGTTGTAGATTAAAAAAATATCGCTACTTGGTCGGTCATCTGTCCCGATGACATGGAGACTGTGGCCATCTTGGATCATATTTTTTACTACGAGGACACCTTGCGCGCAAGATATCTCAAACATTATTTATCGTAGAGTATTGGGATAAATAGCAAATGAAAGCTGATTGATAAGGCTATAGAATGGAATAGGATCTAAGGAATTGGACACTATTAACTAGGGAAATTATATGGTCTTGTGTTCACCAGAATTTTATTTTTATTTTTTACGGTGATGTAAAACTCTAGAAACGTCGTCATCAGCATCTTCTGCCTCTACCTAATTGAGCAATGGTAGCTGTGTGGTTGAACAAGCAATCCTGGAACATCTGCTGTAAACAATGAGTGATGACTATGGTTGAAAAGACACTACAGCTGCTTTCATTCTCCCTCTCGTCGGCCGCAGTTGGCTCCTCTTGTCTATTCTCTTCATAGATGATACCAGAAGGTATTGATCATTTTGGCGGCAATTTGTTGGATGATTCTCAGCTGATTCTTTGGGGGAAATGCCCATGGTAGCTTTAAATCATTACTTATTACTTGTCATTATAATGATTTTTTGTACATATTCTCTATACAATTGCAGTTGTATGTGATCCACAGTGCTTAAATGGAGGAACATGTACATCACCTAACAACTGCGCTTGCGTCACTGGTTATTCAGGCGCCATTTGTCAAAACGTTGTTGGTCAGCCAGGTATGTTCAATGTGACCTTCCGTTATATGATTTTATACACAGTACTTGAATAAAGGCTAAGCAAAGACTTAATTGGTACTTGATAAATACCTTATTATGTGTATCCATGCCAACAGATGAAATTGAGCACAAGTGTAAATGGGTGCCAATATGCGATGTGATCAAGCAAATGAGTCTGAAATCGAAAATATCACACCAGTTTTCTAGATCATCCTATTCGTCATTTTGGACAATTAACCCCAAAGATACATGGAAGTGGTTTTACAAATTCTATCCTCTGTTAAATTATGTCACAAAATCAAAATTGGCGACTTCTGACACGTTTTGGCTGTGTCACATTACCGTCATTATTCACTATATCTAACATTGAATATGATTACCTCTCGCCTTCTATAATGTTAGGAAAACTTCCCATTTTTTTCTTATATTATTTATTACAATGGTATATACACATTTTGTTTATTGTACTTAACTAATTCAGTAATGTACAAACCCATGGCAAACCGCAGTGCTCGTCACACTGACTGTCCTGAGACATAGTGTTTGACTGAGTCCCTTTCTGTAAGCGTTGGAAGAAATTCCGCATTGTTGCCTATTGGTTTCTAATAATTATACTTATTATCAATGTTACTGAATTATTACAGTAACATGCAGTTCGCAGTGCTTGAATGGAGGAATATGCACAGCACTTAATACGTGCACATGCACCACTGGTTATTCAGGGAACAATTGTCAAACGGGTAAGTCGAATGTGAACATTATTATGCCATTTTACACATAGTGTTTGTATTTAGGCGTAGCAGTTTAGGCCCGTATGGTACTTGAAATACACTTTATTATACGTAAGGGCGAAGTAGGGGTTGAGAGCACATTTTACTTAAACTACTTTTTCTCCAATATTAAAGGTACTGTTAATGTTAATCGGGTATGTACTTAAACCTTAAGTGTTGTAGATTAAAAAAATATCGCTACTTGGTCGGTCATCTGTCCCGATGACATGGAGACTGTGGCCATCTTGGATCATATTTTTTACTACGAGGACACCTTGCGCGCAAGATATCTCAAACATTATTTATCGTAGAGTATTGGGATAAATAGCAAATGAAAGCTGATTGATAAGGCTATAGAATGGAATAGGATCTAAGGAATTGGACACTATTAACTAGGGAAATTATATGGTTTTGTGTTCACCAGAATTTTATTTTTATTTTTTACGGTGATGTAAAACTCTAGAAACGTCGTCATCAGCATCTTCTGCCTCTACCTAATTGAGCAATGGTAGCTGTGTGGTTGAACAAGCAATCCTGGAACATCTGCTGTAAACAATGAGTGATGACTATGGTTGAAAAGACACTACAGCTGCTTTCATTCTCCCTCTCGTCGGCCGCAGTTGGCTCCTCTTGTCTATTCTCTTCATAGATGATACCAGAAGGTATTGATCATTTTGGCGGCAATTTGTTGGATGATTCTCAGCTGATTCTTTGGGGGAAATGCCCATGGTAGCTTTAAATCATTACTTATTACTTGTCATTATAATGATTTTTTGTACATATTCTCTATACAATTGCAGTTGTATGTGATCCACAGTGCTTAAATGGAGGAACATGTACATCACCTAACAACTGCGCTTGCGTCACTGGTTATTCAGGCGCCATTTGTCAAAACGTTGTTGGTCAGCCAGGTATGTTCAATGTGACCTTCCGTTATATGATTTTATACACAGTACTTGAATAAAGGCTAAGCAAAGACTTAACTGGTACTTGATGAATACCTTCTTATGCGTATCCATGCCAACAGATGAAATTGAGCACAAGTGTAAATGGGTGCCAATATGCGATGTGATCAAGCAAAAGAGTCTGAAATCGAAAATATCACACCAGTTTTCTAGATCATCCTATTCGTTATTTTGGACAATTAACTCCAAAGATACATGGAAGTGGTTTTACAAATTCTATCCTCTGTTGAATTATGTCTCAAAATCAAAATTGGCGACTTCTGACACGTTTTGGCTGTGTCACATTACCGTCATTATTTACTATATCTAACATTGAATATGATTACCTCTCGCCTTCTATAATGTTAGGAAAACTTCCCATTTTTTTCTTATATTATTTATTACAATGGTATATACACGTTTTGTTTATTGTACTTAACTAATTCAGTAATGTACAAACCCATGGCAAACCGCAGTGCTCGTCACATTGACTGTCCTGAGACATAGTGTTTGACTGAGTCCCTTTCTGTAAGCGTTGGAAGAAATTCCGCATTATTGTTGCCTATTGGTTTCTAATAATTATACTTATTATCAATGTTACTGAACTATTACAGTAACATGCAGTTCGCAGTGCTTCAATGGAGGAATATGCACAGCAATTAATACGTGCACATGCACCACTGGTTATTCAGGGAACAATTGTCAAACGGGTAAGTCTAATGTGAACATTATTATGCCATTTTACACATAGTGTTTGTATTTAGGCGTAGCAGCTTAGACCCGTATGGTACTTGAAATTCACTTTATTATACGTATTAAGGGCGAAGTAGGGGTTGAGTGCACATTTTACTTAAACTATTTTTTCTCCAATATTAAAGGTACTGTTAATGTTTATCGGGTATGTACTTAAACCTTAAGTGTTGTAGGTTAAAAAAATATCGCTACTTGGTCGGTCATGTGACCCGTTGACATGGAGACTGTGGCCATCTTGGATCATATTTTTTACTACGAGGACACCTTGCGCGCAAGATATCTCAAACATTATTTATCGTAGAGTATTGGGATAAATAGCAAATGAAAGCTGATTGATAAGGCTATAGAATGGAATAGGATCTAAGGAATTGGACACTATTAACTAGGGAAATTATATGGTTTTGTGTTCACCAGAATTTTCATTTTATTTTTTACGGTGATGTAAAACTCTAGAAACGTCGTCATCAGCATCTTCTGCCTCTACCTAATTGAGCAATGGTAGCTGTGTGGTTGAACAAGCAATCCTGGAACATCTGCTGTAAGCAATGAGTGATGACTATGGTTGAAAAGACACTACAGCTGCTTTCATTCTCCCTCTCGTCGGCCGCAGTTGGCTCCTCTTGTCTTTTCTCTTCATAGATGATACCAGAAGGTATTGATCATTTTGGCGGCAATCTGTTGGATGATTCTCAGCTGATTCTTTGGGGGAAATGCCCATGGTAGCTTTAAATCATTACTTATTACTTGTCATTATAATGATTTTTTGTACATATTCTCTATACAATTGCAGTTGTATGTGATCCACAGTGCTTAAATGGAGGAACATGTACATCACCTAACAACTGCGCTTGCGTCACTGGTTATTCAGGCGCCATTTGTCAAAACGTTGTTGGTCAGCCAGGTATGTTCAATGTGACCTTCCGTTATATGATTTTATACACAGTACTTGAATAAAGGCTAAGCAAAGACTTAATTGGTACTTGATAAATACCTTATTATGTGTATCCATGCCAACAGATGAAATTGAGCACAAGTGTAAATGGGTGCCAATATGCGATGTGATCAAGCAAATGAGTCTGAAATCGAAAATATCACACCAGTTTTCTAGATCATCCTATTCGTCATTTTGGACAATTAACCCCAAAGATACATGGAAGTGGTTTTACAAATTCTATCCTCTGTTAAATTATGTCTCAAAATCAAAATTGGCGACTTCTGACACGTTTTGGCTGTGTCACATTACCGTCATTATTCACTATATCTAACATTGAATATGATTACCTCTCGCCTTCTATAATGTTAGGAAAACTTCCCATTTTTTTCTTATATTATTTATTACAATGGTATATACACATTTTGTTTATTGTACTTAACTAATTCAGTAATGTACAAACCCATGGCAAACCGCAGTGCTCGTCACACTGACTGTCCTGAGACATAGTGTTTGACTGAATCCCTTTCTGTAAGCGTTGGAAGAAATTCCGCATTATTGTTGCCTATTGGTTTCTAATAATTATACTTATTATCAATGTTACTGAATTATTACAGTAACATGCAGTTCGCAGTGCTTGAATGGAGGAATATGCACAGCACTTAATACGTGCACATGCACCACTGGTTATTCAGGGAACAATTGTCAAACGGGTAAGTCGAATGTGAACATTATTATGCCATTTTACGCATAGTGTTTGTATTTAGGCGTAGCAGTTTAGGCCCGTATGGTACTTGAAATACACTTTATTATACGTAAGGGCGAAGTAGGGGTTGAGAGCACATTTTACTTAAACTACTTTTTCTCCAATATTAAAGGTACTGTTAATGTTAATCGGGTATGTACTTAAACCTTAAGTGTTGTAGATTAAAAAAATATCGCTACTTGGTCGGTCATCTGTCTCGATGACATGGAGACTGTGGCCATCTTGGATCATATTTTTTACTACGAGGACACCTTGCGCGCAAGATATCTCAAACATTATTTATCGTAGAGTATTGGGATAAATAGCAAATGAAAGCTGATTGATAAGGCTATAGAATGGAATAGGATCTAAGGAATTGGACACTATTAACTAGGGAAATTATATGGTTTTGTGTTCACCAGAATTTTCATTTTATTTTTTACGGTGATGTAAAACTCTAGAAACGTCGTCATCAGCATCTTCTGCCTCTACCTAATTGATAATTGAGCAATGGTAGCTGTGTGGTTGAACAAGCAATCCTGGAACATCTGCTGTAAACAATGAGTGATGACTATGGTTGAAAAGACACTACAGCTGCTTTCATTCTCCCTCTCGTCGGCCGCAGTTGGCTCCTCTTGTCTATTCTCTTCATAGATGATACCAGAAGGTATTGATCATTTTGGCGGCAATTTGTTGGATGATTCTCAGCTGATTCTTTGGGGGAAATGCCCATGGTAGCTTTAAATCATTACTTATTACTTGTCATTATAATGATTTTTTGTACATATTCTCTATACAATTGCAGTTGTATGTGATCCACAGTGCTTAAATGGAGGAACATGTACATCACCTAACAACTGCGCTTGCGTCACTGGTTATTCAGGCGCCATTTGTCAAAACGTTGTTGGTCAGCCAGGTATGTTCAATGTGACCTTCCGTTATATGATTTTATACACAGTACTTGAATAAAGGCTAAGCAAAGACTTAATTGGTACTTGATAAATACCTTATTATGTGTATCCATGCCAACAGAAGAAATTGAGCACAAGTGTAAATGGATGCCAATATGCGATGTGATCAAGCAAATGAGTCTGAAATCGAAAATATCACACCAGTTTTCTAGATCATCCTATTCGTCATTTTGGACAATTAACCCCAAAGATACATGGAAGTGGTTTTACAAATTCTATCCTCTGTTAAATTATGTCACAAAATCAAAATTGGCGACTTCTGACACGTTTTGGCTGTGTCACATTACCGTCATTATTCACTATATCTAACATTGAATATGATTACCTCTCGCCTTCTATAATGTTAGGAAAACTTCCCATTTTTTTCTTATATTATTTATTACAATGGTATATACACATTTTGTTTATTGTACTTAACTAATTCAGTAATGTACAAACCCATGGCAAACCGCAGTGCTCGTCACACTGACTGTCCTGAGACATAGTGTTTGACTGAGTCCCTTTCTGTAAGCGTTGGAAGAAATTCCGCATTATTGTTGCCTATTGGTTTCTAATAATTATACTTATTATCAATGTTACTGAATTATTACAGTAACATGCAGTTCGCAGTGCTTGAATGGAGGAATATGCACAGCACTTAATACGTGCACATGCACCACTGGTTATTCAGGGAACAATTGTCAAACGGGTAAGTCGAATGTGAACATTATTATGCCATTTTACACATAGTGTTTGTATTTAGGCGTAGCAGTTTAGGCCCGTATGGTACTTGAAATACACTTTATTATACGTAAGGGCGAAGTAGGGGTTGAGAGCACATTTTACTTAAACTACTTTTTCTCCAATATTAAAGGTACTGTTAATGTTAATCGGGTATGTACTTAAACCTTAAGTGTTGTAGATTAAAAAAATATCGCTACTTGGTCGGTCATCTGTCCCGATGACATGGAGACTGTGGCCATCTTGGATCATATTTTTTACTACGAGGACACCTTGCGCGCAAGATATCTCAAACATTATTTATCGTAGAGTATTGGGATAAATAGCAAATGAAAGCTGATTGATAAGGCTATAGAATGGAATAGGATCTAAGGAATTGGACACTATTAACTAGGGAAATTATATGGTTTTGTGTTCACCAGAATTTTATTTTTATTTTTTACGGTGATGTAAAACTCTAGAAACGTCGTCATCAGCATCTTCTGCCTCTACCTAATTGAGCAATGGTAGCTGTGTGGTTGAACAAGCAATCCTGGAACATCTGCTGTAAACAATGAGTGATGACTATGGTTGAAAAGACACTACAGCTGCTTTCATTCTCCCTCTCGTCGGCCGCAGTTGGCTCCTCTTGTCTATTCTCTTCATAGATGATACCAGAAGGTATTGATCATTTTGGCGGCAATTTGTTGGATGATTCTCAGCTGATTCTTTGGGGGAAATGCCCATGGTAGCTTTAAATCATTACTTATTACTTGTCATTATAATGATTTTTTGTACATATTCTCTATACAATTGCAGTTGTATGTGATCCACAGTGCTTAAATGGAGGAACATGTACATCACCTAACAACTGCGCTTGCGTCACTGGTTATTCAGGCGCCATTTGTCAAAACGTTGTTGGTCAGCCAGGTATGTTCAATGTGACCTTCCGTTATATGATTTTATACACAGTACTTGAATAAAGGCTAAGCAAAGACTTAACTGGTACTTGATGAATACCTTCTTATGCGTATCCATGCCAACAGATGAAATTGAGCACAAGTGTAAATGGGTGCCAATATGCGATGTGATCAAGCAAAAGAGTCTGAAATCGAAAATATCACACCAGTTTTCTAGATCATCCTATTCGTTATTTTGGACAATTAACTCCAAAGATACATGGAAGTGGTTTTACAAATTCTATCCTCTGTTGAATTATGTCTCAAAATCAAAATTGGCGACTTCTGACACGTTTTGGCTGTGTCACATTACCGTCATTATTTACTATATCTAACATTGAATATGATTACCTCTCGCCTTCTATAATGTTAGGAAAACTTCCCATTTTTTTCTTATATTATTTATTACAATGGTATATACACGTTTTGTTTATTGTACTTAACTAATTCAGTAATGTACAAACCCATGGCAAACCGCAGTGCTCGTCACATTGACTGTCCTGAGACATAGTGTTTGACTGAGTCCCTTTCTGTAAGCGTTGGAAGAAATTCCGCATTATTGTTGCCTATTGGTTTCTAATAATTATACTTATTATCAATGTTACTGAACTATTACAGTAACATGCAGTTCGCAGTGCTTCAATGGAGGAATATGCACAGCAATTAATACGTGCACATGCACCACTGGTTATTCAGGGAACAATTGTCAAACGGGTAAGTCTAATGTGAACATTATTATGCCATTTTACACATAGTGTTTGTATTTAGGCGTAGCAGCTTAGACCCGTATGGTACTTGAAATTCACTTTATTATACGTATTAAGGGCGAAGTAGGGGTTGAGTGCACATTTTACTTAAACTATTTTTTCTCCAATATTAAAGGTACTGTTAATGTTTATCGGGTATGTACTTAAACCTTAAGTGTTGTAGGTTAAAAAAATATCGCTACTTGGTCGGTCATGTGACCCGTTGACATGGAGACTGTGGCCATCTTGGATCATATTTTTTACTACGAGGACACCTTGCGCGCAAGATATCTCAAACATTATTTATCGTAGAGTATTGGGATAAATAGCAAATGAAAGCTGATTGATAAGGCTATAGAATGGAATAGGATCTAAGGAATTGGACACTATTAACTAGGGAAATTATATGGTTTTGTGTTCACCAGAATTTTCATTTTATTTTTTACGGTGATGTAAAACTCTAGAAACGTCGTCATCAGCATCTTCTGCCTCTACCTAATTGAGCAATGGTAGCTGTGTGGTTGAACAAGCAATCCTGGAACATCTGCTGTAAGCAATGAGTGATGACTATGGTTGAAAAGACACTACAGCTGCTTTCATTCTCCCTCTCGTCGGCCGCAGTTGGCTCCTCTTGTCTTTTCTCTTCATAGATGATACCAGAAGGTATTGATCATTTTGGCGGCAATCTGTTGGATGATTCTCAGCTGATTCTTTGGGGGAAATGCCCATGGTAGCTTTAAATCATTACTTATTACTTGTCATTATAATGATTTTTTGTACATATTCTCTATACAATTGCAGTTGTATGTGATCCACAGTGCTTAAATGGAGGAACATGTACATCACCTAACAACTGCGCTTGCGTCACTGGTTATTCAGGCGCCATTTGTCAAAACGTTGTTGGTCAGCCAGGTATGTTCAATGTGACCTTCCGTTATATGATTTTATACACAGTACTTGAATAAAGGCTAAGCAAAGACTTAATTGGTACTTGATAAATACCTTATTATGTGTATCCATGCCAACAGATGAAATTGAGCACAAGTGTAAATGGGTGCCAATATGCGATGTGATCAAGCAAATGAGTCTGAAATCGAAAATATCACACCAGTTTTCTAGATCATCCTATTCGTCATTTTGGACAATTAACCCCAAAGATACATGGAAGTGGTTTTACAAATTCTATCCTCTGTTAAATTATGTCTCAAAATCAAAATTGGCGACTTCTGACACGTTTTGGCTGTGTCACATTACCGTCATTATTCACTATATCTAACATTGAATATGATTACCTCTCGCCTTCTATAATGTTAGGAAAACTTCCCATTTTTTTCTTATATTATTTATTACAATGGTATATACACATTTTGTTTATTGTACTTAACTAATTCAGTAATGTACAAACCCATGGCAAACCGCAGTGCTCGTCACACTGACTGTCCTGAGACATAGTGTTTGACTGAATCCCTTTCTGTAAGCGTTGGAAGAAATTCCGCATTATTGTTGCCTATTGGTTTCTAATAATTATACTTATTATCAATGTTACTGAATTATTACAGTAACATGCAGTTCGCAGTGCTTGAATGGAGGAATATGCACAGCACTTAATACGTGCACATGCACCACTGGTTATTCAGGGAACAATTGTCAAACGGGTAAGTCGAATGTGAACATTATTATGCCATTTTACGCATAGTGTTTGTATTTAGGCGTAGCAGTTTAGGCCCGTATGGTACTTGAAATACACTTTATTATACGTAAGGGCGAAGTAGGGGTTGAGAGCACATTTTACTTAAACTACTTTTTCTCCAATATTAAAGGTACTGTTAATGTTAATCGGGTATGTACTTAAACCTTAAGTGTTGTAGATTAAAAAAATATCGCTACTTGGTCGGTCATCTGTCTCGATGACATGGAGACTGTGGCCATCTTGGATCATATTTTTTACTACGAGGACACCTTGCGCGCAAGATATCTCAAACATTATTTATCGTAGAGTATTGGGATAAATAGCAAATGAAAGCTGATTGATAAGGCTATAGAATGGAATAGGATCTAAGGAATTGGACACTATTAACTAGGGAAATTATATGGTTTTGTGTTCACCAGAATTTTCATTTTATTTTTTACGGTGATGTAAAACTCTAGAAACGTCGTCATCAGCATCTTCTGCCTCTACCTAATTGATAATTGAGCAATGGTAGCTGTGTGGTTGAACAAGCAATCCTGGAACATCTGCTGTAAACAATGAGTGATGACTATGGTTGAAAAGACACTACAGCTGCTTTCATTCTCCCTCTCGTCGGCCGCAGTTGGCTCCTCTTGTCTATTCTCTTCATAGATGATACCAGAAGGTATTGATCATTTTGGCGGCAATTTGTTGGATGATTCTCAGCTGATTCTTTGGGGGAAATGCCCATGGTAGCTTTAAATCATTACTTATTACTTGTCATTATAATGATTTTTTGTACATATTCTCTATACAATTGCAGTTGTATGTGATCCACAGTGCTTAAATGGAGGAACATGTACATCACCTAACAACTGCGCTTGCGTCACTGGTTATTCAGGCGCCATTTGTCAAAACGTTGTTGGTCAGCCAGGTATGTTCAATGTGACCTTCCGTTATATGATTTTATACACAGTACTTGAATAAAGGCTAAGCAAAGACTTAATTGGTACTTGATAAATACCTTATTATGTGTATCCATGCCAACAGAAGAAATTGAGCACAAGTGTAAATGGATGCCAATATGCGATGTGATCAAGCAAATGAGTCTGAAATCGAAAATATCACACCAGTTTTCTAGATCATCCTATTCGTCATTTTGGACAATTAACCCCAAAGATACATGGAAGTGGTTTTACAAATTCTATCCTCTGTTAAATTATGTCACAAAATCAAAATTGGCGACTTCTGACACGTTTTGGCTGTGTCACATTACCGTCATTATTCACTATATCTAACATTGAATATGATTACCTCTCGCCTTCTATAATGTTAGGAAAACTTCCCATTTTTTTCTTATATTATTTATTACAATGGTATATACACATTTTGTTTATTGTACTTAACTAATTCAGTAATGTACAAACCCATGGCAAACCGCAGTGCTCGTCACACTGACTGTCCTGAGACATAGTGTTTGACTGAGTCCCTTTCTGTAAGCGTTGGAAGAAATTCCGCATTATTGTTGCCTATTGGTTTCTAATAATTATACTTATTATCAATGTTACTGAATTATTACAGTAACATGCAGTTCGCAGTGCTTGAATGGAGGAATATGCACAGCACTTAATACGTGCACATGCACCACTGGTTATTCAGGGAACAATTGTCAAACGGGTAAGTCGAATGTGAACATTATTATGCCATTTTACACAATAGTGTTTGTATTTAGGCGTAGAAGTTTAGGCCCGTATGGTACTTGAAATACACTTTATTATACGTAAGGGCGAAGTAGGGGTTGAGAGCACATTTTACTTAAACTACTTTTTCTCCAATATTAAAGGTACTGTTAATGTTAATCGGGTATGTACTTAAACCTTAAGTGTTGTAGATTAAAAAAATATCGCTACTTGGTCGGTCATCTGTCCCGATGACATGGAAACTGTGGCCATCTTGGATCATATTTTTTACTACGAGGACACCTTGCGCGCAAGATATCTCAAACATTATTTATCGTAGAGTATTGGGATAAATAGCAAATGAAAGCTGATTGATAAGGCTATAGAATGGAATAGGATCTAAGCAATTGGACACTATTAACTAGTGAAATTATATGGTTTTGTGTTCAACAGAATTTTTATTTTATTTTTTACGGTGATGTTAAACTCTAAAAACGTCGTCATCAGCATCGTCTGCCTCTACCTAATTGTGCAATGGTAGCTTTGTGGCTGAACAAAGCAATCCTGGAACATCTGCTGTAAACAACGATTGATGACTATGGTTGAAAAGACACTACAGCTGCTTTCATTCTCCCTCTCGTCGGCCGCAGTTGGCTCCTCTTGTCTTTTCTCTTAAGAGAAGATACCAAGAGATTGATCAATTTGGCGGCAATTTGTTGGATGATTCTCAGCTGATTCTTTGGGGGAAATTCCCATGGTAGCTTTAAATCTTTACTTATTACTTGTTATTATAATGATTTTTGTGTACATATTCTCTATACAATTGCAGTTGTATGTGATCCACAGTGCTTAAATGGAGGAACATGTACATCACCTAACAACTGCGCTTGCGTCACTGGTTATTCAGGCGCCATTTGTCAAAACATTGGTGGTCAGCCAGGTACGTCCGATGTGACCTTCCGTTATCTGATTTTATACACAGTGCTTGAATAAAATAAAGGCTAAGCAAAGACTTAACTGGTACTTGATAAATACCTTCTTATGCGTATCTATACCAACAGATGAAATTGAGCACAAGTTTAAATGGGTGCCAATATGCGATGTGATCAAGCAAATGAGTCTGAAATCGAAAATATCACACCAGTTTTCTAGATCATCCTATTCGTCATTTTGGACAATTAACTCCAAAGATACATGGAAGGGGGTTTACAAATTCTATCCTGTGTTGGGTTATGTCTCAAAATCAAAATTGGCGACTTCTGACACGTTTTGGCTCTGTCACATTACCGTCATTATTCACTATATCTAACATTGAATATGATTACCTCTCGCCTTCTATAATGTTAGGAAAACTTCCCATTTGTGTCTTATATTATTTATTGCAATGGTATAAACACGTTTTGTTTATTTTACTTAACTAATTCAGTAATGTACAAACCCTTGGCAAGCCGCAGTGCTCGTCACACTGACTGTCCTGGGACACAGTGTTTGACTGAGTCCCTTTCTGTAAACGTTGGAAGAAATTCCGCATTATTGTTGCCTATTGGTTTCTAATAATTATACTTATTATCAATGTTACTGAACTATTACAGTAACATGCAGTTCGCAGTGCTTGAATGGAGGAATATGCACAGCACTTAATACGTGCACATGCACCACTGGTTATTCAGGGAACAATTGTCAAACGGGTAAGTAGAATGTGAACATTATTACGCCATTTTACACATAGTGTTTGTATTTAGGCGTAACAGTTTAGACCCGTATGGTACTTGAAATACACTTTTGTATACGTATTAAGGGGGAAGTAGGGGTTGAGAGCACATTTTATTAAAACTAATTTGTCTCCAATATTAAAGGTACTGTTAATGTTAATCGGGTATGTACTTACACCTTAAATGAGAGCTACCACTATGAGTTTCTAGCCACATCCAGTTCTCTTGGGAATTTTACAAGGTTACAATTTCTCCATGTTAACTCTGTACAGTCTGTCATCAAGTGAACAGGTGTTTGACCAGTTCGTCTGTGGTGAACTATTAAAGTGGTAGGCCAGCTTTAAGTGTTGTAGGTTAAAAAAATATCGCTACTTGGTCGGTCATGTGACCCATTGACATGGAGACTGTGGCCATCTTGGATCATATTTTTACTACGAGGACACCTTGCGCGCAAGATATCTCAAACATTAGTTATCGTAGAGTATTGGGATAAATAGCAAATGAAAGCTGATTGATAAGGATATAGAATGGACTAGGACCTAAGCAATTGGGCACTATTAACTAGGGAAAGTATTTGATTTTGTGTTCACCAGAATTTATTTTAATTTTAATCGGAGATGTAAAACTCTAGAAACGTCGTCATCAGCATCGTCTGCCTCTACCTAATTGTGCAATGGTAGCTTTGTGGCTGAACAAAGCAATCCTGGAACATCTGCTGTAAACAACGATTGATGACTATGGTTGAAAAGACACTACAGCTGCTTTCATTCTCTCTCTCGTCGGCCGCAGTTGGCTCCTCTTGTCTTTTCTCTTAAGAGATGATACCAAGAGATTGATCAATTTGGCGGCAATTTGTTGGATGATTCTCAGCTGATTCTTTGGGGGAAATGCCCATGGTAGCTTTAAATCTTTACTTATTACTTGTTATTATAATGATTTTTGTGTACATATTCTCTATACAATTGCAGTTGTATGTGATCCACAGTGCTTAAATGGAGGAACATGTACATCACCTAAAAACTGCGCTTGCGTCACTGGTTATTCAGGCGCCATTTGTCAAAACGTTGTTGGTCAGCCAGGTATGTTCAATGTGACCTTCCGTTATATGATTTTATACACAGTACTTGAATAAAGGCTAAGCAAAGACTTTTAAGTTTGGTACTTGATAAATACCTTCTTATGCGTATCCATGCCAACAGATGAAATTGAGCACAAGTGTAAGTGGGTGCCAATATGCGATGTGATCAAGCAAATGAGTCTGAAATCGAAAATATCACACCAGTTTTCTAGATCATCCTATTCGTCATTTTGGACAATTAACTCCAAAGATACATGGAAGGGGGTTTACAAATTCTATACTGTGTTGGGTTATGTCTCAAAATCAAAATTGGCGATTTCTGACACGTTTTGGCTCTGTCACATTACCGTCATTATTCACTATATCTAACATTGAATATGATTACCTCTCGCCTTCTATAATGTTAGGAAAACTTCCCATTTGTGTCTTATATTATTTATTACAATGGTATAAACACGTTTTGTTTATTATACTTAACTAATTCAGTAATGTACAAACCCATGGCAAGCCACAGTGCTCGTCACATTGACTGTCCTGAGACACAGTGTTTGACTGAGTCCCTTTCTGTAAACGTTGGAAGAAATTCCGCATTATTGTTGCCTATTGGTTTCTAATAATTATACTTATTATCAATGTTACTGAACTATTACAGTAACATGCAGTTCGCAGTGCTTGAATGGAGGAATATGCACAGCACTTAATACGTGCACATGCACCACTGGTTATTCAGGGAACAATTGTCAAACGGGTAAGTAGAATGTGAACATTATTACGCCATTTTACACATAGTGTTTGTATTTAGGCGTAACAGTTTAGACCCGTATGGTACTTGAAATACACTTTTGTATACGTATTAAGGGGGAAGTAGGGGTTGAGAGCACATTTTATTAAAACTAATTTGTCTCCAATATTAAAGGTACTGTTAATGTTAATCGGGTATGTACTTACACCTTAAAGGAGAGCTACCACTATGAGTTTCTAGACACATCCAGTTCTCTTGGGAAATTTACAAGGTTACAATTTCTCCATGTTAACTCTGTACAGTCTGTCATTAAGTGAACAGGTGTTTGACCAGTTCGTCTGTGGTGAACTATTAAAGTGGTAGGCCAGCTTTAAGTGTTGTAGGTTAAAAAAATATCGCTACTTGGTCGGTCATGTGACCCATTGACATGGAGACTGTGGCCATCTTGGATCATATTTTTTACTACGAGGACACCTTGCGCGTAAGATATCTCAAACATTATTTATCGTAGAGTATTGGGATAAATAGCAAATGAAAGCTGATTGATAAGGATATAGAATGGACTAGGACCTAAGCAATTGGACACTATTAACTAGGGAAAGTATTTGATTTTGTGTTCACCAGAATTTATTTTAATTTTAATCGGAGATGTAAAACTCTAGAAACGTCGTCATCAGCATCGTCTGCCTCTACCTAATTGTGCAATGGTAGCTTTGTGGCTGAACAAAGCAATCCTGGAACATCTGCTGTAAACAACGAGTGATGACTATGGTTGAGAAGACACTACAGCTGTTTTCATTCTCCCTCGTGTCGGCCTCAGCTGACTCCTCTTGTCTTTTCTCTTAAGAGATGATACCAACAGGTATTGATCATTTTGGCAGCAATTTGTTGGATGATTCTCAGCTGATTCTTTGGGGGAAATTCCCATGGTAGCTTTAAATCATTACTTATTACTTGTCATTATAATGATTTTTTTTTGTACATATTCTCTATACAATTGCAGTTGTATGTGATCCACAGTGCTTAAATGGAGGAACATGTACATCACCTAACAACTGCGCTTGCGTCACTGGTTATTCAGGCGCCATTTGTCAAAACGTTGTTGGTCAGCCAGGTATGTCCAATGTGACCTTCCGTTATATGATTTTATACACAGTACTTGAATAAAGGCTAAGCAAAGACTTAACTGGTACTTGATAAATACCTTCTTTTGCGTATCCATGCCAACAGATGAAATTGAGCACAAGTGTAAATGGGTGCCAATATGCGATGTGATCAAGCAAAAGAGTCTGAAATCGAAAATATCACACCAGTTTTCTAGATCATCCTATTCGTTATTTTGGACAATTAACTCCAAAGATACATGGAAGTGGTTTTACAAATTCTATCCTCTGTTGAATTATGTCTCAAAATCAAAATTGGCGACTTCTGACACGTTTTGGCTGTGTCACATTACCGTCATTATTTACTATATCTAACATTGAATATGATTACCTCTCGCCTTCTATAATGTTAGGAAAACTTCCCATTTTTTTCTTATATTATTTATTACAATGGTATATACACGTTTTGTTTATTGTACTTAACTAATTCAGTAATGTACAAACCCATGGCAAACCGCAGTGCTCGTCACATTGACTGTCCTGAGACATAGTGTTTGACTGAGTCCCTTTCTGTAAGCGTTGGAAGAAATTCCGCATTATTGTTGCCTATTGGTTTCTAATAATTATACTTATTATCAATGTTACTGAACTATTACAGTAACATGCAGTTCGCAGTGCTTCAATGGAGGAATATGCACAGCACTTAATACGTGCACATGCACCACTGGTTATTCAGGGAACAATTGTCAAACGGGTAAGTCTAATGTGAACATTATTATGCCATTTTACACATAGTGTTTGTATTTAGGCGTAGCAGCTTAGACCCGTATGGTACTTGAAATTCACTTTATTATACGTATTAAGGGCGAAGTAGGGGTTGAGTGCACATTTTACTTAAACTATTTTTTCTCCAATATTAAAGGTACTGTTAATGTTTATCGGGTATGTACTTAAACCTTAAGTGTTGTAGGTTAAAAAAAATATCGCTACTGGGTCGGTCATGTGACCCGTTGACATGGAGACTGTGGCCATCTTGGATCATATTTTTTACTACGAGGACACCTTGCTCGCAAGATATCTCAAACATTATTTATCGTAGAGTATTGGGATAAATAGCAAATGAAAGCTGATTGATAAGGCTATAGAATGGAATAGGATCTAAGGAATTGGACACTATTAACTAGGGAAATTATATGGTTTTGTGTTCACCAGAATTTTCATTTTATTTTTTACGGTAATGTAAAACTCTAGAAACGTCGTCATCAGCATCTTCTGCCTCTACCTAATTGAGCAATGGTAGCTGTGTGGACAGCCAGCGAGTGCACCAGTAGGAGCGTCTGCTGATGCCTGAAAGCAGAGTTGAGTGCAGGTGATCAATTTGGGTGTGGTAGGTAGGGTTAATACCTGAAGTATTTAGAGCCCTTGTGAGTTATGTTCCGGCTGGACTTGTTCCTTAAACTGCGGGAGAACGGGGCAATACTATTGGGTGCTGTGTTTTCTGGTAGGGCTAGAACTATTTCAGAGGTATTCCCCAAGTTGGTCATCCTGTACTCAATCTATCCATCTACTTCTGCTTTTTGGCTTACAGACAGAGCTCTGGGGGCAATCTGACCAGTAGGCCTTGGGCTATTGGAGTAGCTCCGGGTACTACCATGGAAGTAACTGTTACTTCCACGGTGCTACTGATCGTTGTCGTACCAGCTATGGTATAAAATAGTCCCAACTATGGGTTAAATAGCTTCCCATCTATAGCTTTAGGATGAGGAGGGGGCGTTGGACCTCCTGTCAGATTTAAGAACGAGACCTGACTTAAGAATTACGGAATTACGGAGTTCATCCAGCCTCTACCAATTCACCTTGCCAGTGCGGTAGAGTAGGCATACACCCTTTATCAATTATGAGTACGAGAAATAAGAGAGGCCGTAATGCCCATGGCCATAATGGGCCCAGCTCAACAGATGGAGCTAGGAAACAGGCGACAGCTGATTCTTCTGGTGATAAACCAAAGTATGATGAGTTAGATCCAAAGCCGCAAGGAAGGTCTAATTCGGATGGAAGTATCAGCAGGAACCAAACTGATTTATCTATTTGTGCATACAACGTTAGGACATTGAGAACGGGGGAAAATCTTGATGCACTTCTGGAAGAAATAGAAAACATCAATTGGGACATAATAGGACTTTCAGAAACAAGGCGACCAGGAAATCTAATCAAGTTACCAGATTGTGGACACACATTATTCACAACCTCAGGAACAAACAGAGGATGTAATGGAGTAGGTTTTCTGGTAAATAAAGACATTGAGGAAAACATATTAGAATATAAGGACATTTCAGACAGGATTGCTTTCTTGAAACTGCAGATTAACAAACAACATACTATGAAGATCATCCAAGTGTATGCGCCGACCACAAGTCATGACGATGAAGTAGTTGAAGAATTCTACAGCGAAATAGACAAGATAATAGCAACTGAAAAGACATCCTTTACAATACTCATGGGGGATTTCAACGCAAAAGTAGGAATAAGAAAAGAAAAGGAAGAAAGCGGAATCGGCCCATTTGGTATCGAAGGTCGAAATGAGAGAGGAGAGAGACTTCTTCAATTTGTATCCAGCAGGAATTTACAAATTGGCAACACATTCTTCAAAAAACCAAGCAAAAACTACTGGACCTGGGAAAGCCCAAACGGAGCAACTCACAACATGACAGACTACATCATTTGTGACCACAAAAGAATATTACGGGATGTTGCAACAGTACCGAAGGTTGACATGGGAAGTGACCATCGATTTGTCAGAGCCAAAGTGAGGATAAATAAGAAGATGGAGAGGCTGAGAAGGACCAAAAGAACCAAAAAGAGACATATTGATATAGAAGTGCTCTCCAACAAACAACAGCAATTCAAACTGGAACTTCACAACAGATTCGCAGCACTAGAAGATCTAGCTGAAGATGGACCACTTGACCAACTCTATGATCAAATTGCTAATACATTCATGGAGGAAGCAGAGAAGCTGGCAAAAGAAAAGAAGAAAATAGTAAACAACACAGATCCGGAGAGAGAAGACATTCGTAAACTCAATGAGAAAAGGAAAGCTCTGAAACCCCTCAGACGGATATCACCCCGTAACCAGATAGAATACACTGAACTAAATAAGACAATCCGTAAGATGCGTCGAAATCAAAAGAGAAAGTACAGAACTAAAATGGTGAGGAAAGTACTAGAAAGTAACAAAGGACCAAAAATCATCAATAGGAAATTGGAAGAAGGGAGGAAGCTGCTAGCAGCAATTAAAACAAAGGATGGATCAGAAGTTACAGACAAAGTAAAAATAACAAAGACCATTGAAGAATTCTACAGAGAACTATACAACACAGACAAACCAGACTGGAGACAGAACGAACACTGGAGTAGAAAAGCAGAGAATGTTCCACCTATTCTCAAGGAAGAAGTGGAGAGTGCAGTAAACAAGATGAAGAAAGGAAAGGCTCCTGGTGAGGATCAATTAACATCAGACATTCTCAAGTTAGGAGGAGAAGAAACTGTAACAATCCTAACCAAACTGTTCAACAAGATCATGCAACTTGAGAAAGTGCCTACCCAGTGGAACGAATCAAAGGTTGTTATATTGTTCAAGAAAGGGGATATGAAGGACATAAAAAACTATAGACCTATCAGCCTGCTGCCTCACATGTACAAAGTCTTTACAAGAATTATTCTTGCCAGAGTTGAGAAACAGCTTGATGAAAACCAGCCCAGAGAACAAGCAGGTTTTAGAGCAGGATTCAGGACATCAGACCATCTTCAAACATTGAGCCAGGTTATAGAGAAGTCGAAAGAATATCGCTTCAATTTATGTCTCGGTTTTGTAGACTATGAGAAGGCATTTGACAGTCTAGACCACCAGTCTCTATTAAATGCGCTGGAAAAGCAGGTCAGTGATGAAAAGTACATCCGCCTAATCAAGGCAATCTATAAGGATCCAAGTGCTAGAATCCACCTGGAGAGCACCACAACCGAAGCCTTCAAAATTCTGAAAGGTGTGAGACAAGGTGATCCAATCTCCCCAAAGCTGTTCACTGCAGCCATGGAGGATGTTTTCAGAAACCTGGATTGGCAAGGTATGGGAGTTATAGTCAATGGTGAACACCTTACCCATCTCAGATTTGCAGATGACATCCTACTTCTCAGCCATGAGCCCCAGAAATTGCAGAAGATGATCCGAGAACTGAGTGAAGAGAGCAACAAGGCTGGACTTAACATGAACATCAAGAAGACAAAAGTGATGATGTGCAACAAGCTGAAAGATTATGCTATAACAGTTCAAGGAAAAACCATAGAAAGAGTGGACAGTTATATATACCTGGGCAAGAAGATTTCTCTGGAAAATGAAACAGCAGGGGAAGTGAACAGAAGGATACAGCTAGCATGGGTGAAGTTTGGTAAGCTCAGCTTTATCTTTCGTGATGAAGAGCTACCTTTGTCACTAAAGCGACCAATTTTCAATCAGTGTATCATCCCAGTGCTATCGTATGCCTCAGAAACATGGACAACAACTAAGAGATTGGAGAAGAAGCTAAAAGTCACTGAGAGGGCAATGGAAAGGATATTGATTGGCGTTACAAGAAGGGACAGGGTGACCAACACAGATTTAAGGAAGAAAACAAAAGTGAGGGACATCATACTGGAAATAAAATCAAAAAAATGGAGATGGGCTGGCCATCTAGCCAGGAGGAAAGACAACAGATGGACTCATAAATTAACAGACTGGATCCCCAGAGCATTCACCAGAGGAAGAGGCAGGCCAAACAGACGGTGGATAGACGACATCATAGAGTATGGCAACGTTACTTGGAAGAGGACAGCTCAGGACAGAGTGAAATGGAAAATTGATGAAGAGGCCTTCCTTCTGCAGTGGAGTGAAATAGGCTAGATAGATAGAATAGCTGTGTGGTTGAACAAGCAATCCTGGAACATCTGCTGTAAACAATGAGTGATGACTATGGTTGAAAAGACACTACAGCTGCTTTCATTCTCCCTCTCGTCGGCCGCAGTTGGCTCCTCTTGTCTATTCTCTTCATAGATGATACCAGAAGGTATTGATCATTTTGGCGGCAATTTGTTGGATGATTCTCAGCTGATTCTTTGGGGGAAATGCCCATGGTAGCTTTAAATCATTACTTATTACTTGTCATTATAATGATTTTTTGTACATATTCTCTATACAATTGCAGTTGTATGTGATCCACAGTGCTTAAATGGAGGAACATGTACATCACCTAACAACTGCGCTTGCGTCACTGGTTATTCAGGCGCCATTTGTCAAAACGTTGTTGGTCAGCCAGGTATGTTCAACGTGACCTTCCGTTATATGATTTTATACACAGTACTTGAATAAAGGCTAAGCAAAGACTTAATTGGTACTTGATAAATACCTTATTATGTGTATCCATGCCAACAGATGAAATTGAGCACAAGTGTAAATGGGTGCCAATATGCGATGTGATCAAGCAAATGAGTCTGAAATCGAAAATATCACACCAGTTTTCTAGATCATCCTATTCGTCATTTTGGACAATTAACCCCAAAGATACATGGAAGTGGTTTTACAAATTCTATCCTCTGTTAAATTATGTCACAAAATCAAAATTGGCGACTTCTGACACGTTTTGGCTGTGTCACATTACCGTCATTATTCACTATATCTAACATTGAATATGATTACCTCTCGCCTTCTATAATGTTAGGAAAACTTCCCATTTTTTTCTTATATTATTTATTACAATGGTATATACACATTTTGTTTATTGTACTTAACTAATTCAGTAATGTACAAACCCATGGCAAACCGCAGTGCTCGTCACACTGACTGTCCTGAGACATAGTGTTTGACTGAGTCCCTTTCTGTAAGCGTTGGAAGAAATTCCGCATTATTGTTGCCTATTGGTTTCTAATAATTATACTTATTATCAATGTTACTGAATTATTACAGTAACATGCAGTTCGCAGTGCTTGAATGGAGGAATATGCACAGCACTTAATACGTGCACATGCACCACTGGTTATTCAGGGAACAATTGTCAAACGGGTAAGTCGAATGTGAACATTATTATGCCATTTTACACATAGTGTTTGTATTTAGGCGTAGCAGTTTAGGCCCGTATGGTACTTGAAATACACTTTATTATACGTAAGGGCGAAGTAGGGGTTGAGAGCACATTTTACTTAAACTACTTTTTCTCCAATATTAAA
Organism: Ophiura sarsii; assembly: GCA_035610835.1. Lineage (NCBI taxonomy): Eukaryota > Metazoa > Echinodermata > Ophiuroidea > Amphilepidida > Ophiuridae > Ophiura > Ophiura sarsii. Next base: position 60,388,464 of record CM069447.1, on the reverse strand, counting down.
GGTACTGTTAATGTTAATCGGGTATGTACTTAAACCTTAAGTGTTGTAGATTAAAAAAATATCGCTACTTGGTCGGTCATCTGTCCCGATGACATGGAGACTGTGGCCATCTTGGATCATATTTTTTACTACGAGGACACCTTGCGCGCAAGATATCTCAAACATTATTTATCGTAGAGTATTGGGATAAATAGCAAATGAAAGCTGATTGATAGGCTATAGAATGGAATAGGATCTAAGCAATTGGACACTATTAACTAGTGAAATTATATGGTTTTGTGTTCAACAGAATTTTTATTTTATTTTTTACGGTGATGTTAAACTCTAGAAACGTCGTCATCAGCATCTTCTGCCTCTACCTAATTGAGCAATGGTAGCTGTGTGGTTGAACAAAGCAATCCTGGAACATCTGCTGTAAACAACGATTGATGACTATGGTTGAAAAGACACTACAGCTGCGTTCATTCTACCTCTCGTCGGCCGCAGTTGGCTTCTCTTGTCTTTTCTCTTAAGAGATGATACCAGCAGGTATTGATCAATTTGGCGGCAATTTGATGGATGATTCTCAGCTGATTCTTTGGGGAAATGCCCATGGTAGCTTTAAATCATTACTTATTACTTGTCATTATAATGATTTGTTTGTACATATTCTCTATACAATTGCAGTTGTATGTGATCCACAGTGCTTAAATGGAGGAACATGTACATCACCTAACAACTGCGCTTGCGTCACTGGTTATTCAGGCGCCATTTGTCAAAACGTTGTTGGTCAGCCAGGTATGTCCAATGTGACCTTCCGTTATATGATTTTATACACAGTACTTGAATAAAGGCTAAGCAAGAGTTAAAACTGGTACTTGAAAAATACCTTCTTATGCGTATCTATACCAACAGATGAAATTGAGCACAATAGAGTAAATGGGTGCCAATATGCGATGTGATCGAGCAAATGAGTCTGAATCGAAAATATCATACCAGTTTTCTAGATCATCCTATTCGTCATTTTGGACAATTAACTCCAAATATACATGGAAGGGGGTTTACAAATTCTATCCTCTGTTGAATTATGTCTCAAAATCAAAAGTGGCGACTTCTGACATGTTTTGGCTGTGTCACATTACCGTCATTTTTCACTTTATCTAACATTGAATATGATTATTTACCTCTCGCCTTCTATAATGTTAGGAAAACTTCCCTTTTTGTACTTATATTAGTTATTACAATGGTATATACACGATTTGTTTATTAAACTTAACTAATTCAGTAATGTACAAACCCATGGCAAACCGCAGTGCTCGTCACATTGACTGTCCTGTGACACAGTGTTTGACTGAGTCCCTTTCTGTAAGCGTTGGAAGAAATTCCGCATTTTTGTTGCCTATTGGTTTCTAATAATTATACTTATTATCAATGTTACTGAACTATTACAGTAACATGCAGTTCGCAGTGCTTCAATGGAGGAATATGCACAGCACTTAATACGTGCACATGCACCACTGGTTATTCAGGGAACAATTGTCAAACGGGTAAGTAGAACGTGAACATTGTTATGCCATTTTACACATAGTGTTTGTATTTAGGCGTAACAGTTTAGACCCGTATGGTACTTGAAATACACTTTTTTATACGTATTAAGGGGGAAGTAGGGGTTGAGAGCACATTTTACTAAAACTAATTTGTCTCCAATATTAAAGGTACTGTTAATGTTAATCGGTATGTACTTAAACCTTAAGTGTTGAAGGTTAAACAAATATCGCTACTTAGTCGGTCATGTGACCCGTTGACATGGAGACTGGCCATCTCGGAACATATGTTTTACTACGAGTACACCTTGCGCGCAAGATATCTTAAACATAATTTATCGTAGAGTATTGGGATAAATAGCAAATGAAAGCTGATTGATAAGGCTATAGGATGGACTAGGACCTAAGCAATAGGACACTATTGACTAGGGAAAGTATTTGATTTTGTGTTCACCAGAATTTATTTTAATTTTAATCGGAGATGTAAAACTCTAGAAACGTCGTCATCAGCATCTTCTGCCTCTACCTAATTGAGCAATGGTAGCTTTGTGGCTGAACAAAGCAATCCTGGAACATCTACTGTAAACAATGAGTGATGACTATGGTTGAGAAGACACTACAGCTGCTTTCATTCTCCCTCTCTTCGGCCTCAGCTGACTCCTCTTGTCTTTTCTCTTAAGAGACGATACCAGCAGGTATTGATCATTTTGGCGGCAATTTGTTGGATGATTCTCAGCTGATTCTTTGAGGGAAATTCCCATGGTAGCTTTAAATCATTACTCATTACTTGTCATTATAATGATTTTTTTGTACATATTCTCTATACAATTGCAGTTGTATGTGATCCACAGTGCTTAAATGGAGGAACTTGTACATCACCTAACAACTGCGCTTGCGTCACTGGTTATTCAGGCGCCATTTGTCAAAACGTTGTTGGTCAGCCAGGTATGTCCAATTTTACCTTCCGTTATATGATTTTATACACAGTACTTGAATAAAGGCTAAGCAAAGACTTAACTGGTACTTGATAAATACCTTCTTATGCGTATCCATGCCAACAGATGAAATTGAGCACAAGTGTAAATGGGTGCCAATATGCGATGTGATCAAGCAAAAGAGTCTGAAATCGAAAATATCACACCAGTTTTCTAGATCATCCTATTCGTCATTTTGGACAATTAACTCCAAAGATACATGGAAGTGGTTTTACAAATTCTATCCTCTGTTGAATTATGTCTCAAAATCAAAATTGGCGAATTCTGACACGTTTTGGCTGTGTCACATTACCGTCACTATTTACTATATCTAACATTGAATATGATTACCTCTCGCCTTCTATAATGTTAGGAAAACTTCCCATTTTGTTCTTATATTATTTATTACAATGGTATATACACGTTTTGTTTATTGTACTTAACTAATTCAGTAATGTACAAACCCATGGCAAACCGCAGTGCTCGTCACATTGACTGTCCTGAGACATAGTGTTTGACTGAGTCCCTTTCTGTAAGCGTTGGAAGAAATTCCGCATTATTGTTGCCTATTGGTTTCTAATAATTATACTTATTATCAATGTTACTGAACTATTACAGTAACATGCAGTTCGCAGTGCTTCAATGGAGGAATATGCACAGCACTTAATACGTGCACATGCACCACTGGTTATTCAGGGAACAATTGTCAAACGGGTAAGTCGAATGTGAATATTATTATGCCATTTTACACATAGTGTTTGTATTTAGGCGTAGCAGTTTAGACCCGTATGGTACTTGAAATACACTGTATTATACGTATTAAGGGCGAAGTTGGGGTTGAGAGCACATTTTACTTAAACTATTTTTTCTCCAATATTAAAGGTACAGTTAATGTTAATCGGGTATGTACTTAAACCTTAAGTGTTGTAGGATAAAAAAATATCGCTACTTGGTCGGTCATGTGACCCGTTGCTGGAAACGGGGGTGGCCATCTTGGATCATATTTTTTTACTACTAGGACACCTTGCGCGCAAGATATCTCAAAAATTATTTATCGTAGAGTATTGGGATAAATAGAAAATGAAAGCTGATTGATAAGGCTATAGAATGGAGAAGGATCTAAGCAATTGGACACTATTAACTAGGGAAAGTATTCAGAGATGTAAAAAAATATGTTCTCATAAGGTTAGAGTCTCCATGCTACTTCATCCTAAAGCTTATCTTATTAACAGTATTCTGGCCAAATGTGAAGGTCCTAGCTCCTTTAGTTTTCCCGATATCCTGCGCGCATTAATGCATTAATTATTGGAGTTTACTGGGAGAGAACCTGGCAGATGAAGTTCAATACAGCCAAGTGCTTCATTATGCATGTGACCCACAAGCAAAACATCTTTCCTCATCAATATCACATTGGAAGTTCCGTTCTTCCGGGCTACACACATCACCCAAACTGCCAACAAGTTAAACAGCATTCTAGGACTGCTAAAAAGGAACCTTTGGAACTGTTCACCTCGGACCAAAGAAATTACCTACACAACTCTTGTGAGACCAAGACTCGAATGCTGCAGTCCAATATGGGATCCTCACCAGAAAGTCCACCAGGATTACTTGAAAGAGTCCACAGGAGGGCTGCGAGATTTGTGACGAATGACTACAGACGGACCAGCAGCGTCAGCAACCTGCTTGATTACCTTAATTGGAAGACCCTACAAGATAGAAGAGAGAAAGCTCGGCTTATATTACTCTATAAAGAAACTCACCAAATCACACCAGCGAACATCGAGCATCACCTGACCATTCCTCAACCAAATATGTTACTCGCCAATCACATGAACTGAATTACAATGTCATCAGACCAAACAAAGACTGCTATGTACCCCCGGACAATTCTAACATGGAACGCCTTACCAGCCAGTACCAAAACAGCACCTGATGTGGCCACTTTCAAAACACTGATCAACGGCAGTAAAAACAATTTGTTTTAAATTAAGTAAATGCGCAGCGATGCATGACTGTACGTTGATAGCCACTTCCAGGCGATTTGTACAGTATACAACAAGACAAGACAAGAATACATAAGATTTAAATACATGCGTTAATATACGAAATTTTCGACTTCGCGACGGACTTGGATGCGCAAAATCTATCATAACTTTGTAGAGGAATATCTGATTTCGTTCAATTTTGAAGCAAAAGAAAGCTTATTCTCTGGGCTGTGATTTAAAGCCAAAAAACAAAATCTATAATATAAAACCTCTCAACCCCTAGTTCCCCCTTAAAGTATTCTAGAGAATATTTCAGACAAAGAATATCAAGACGGTAATTTTAATCTAACTCGATGAGTAACTAGCTGATAGCATGACAGACGCCTAAACATTGAGAATTTGGACACACAACAAACATGAAATCCACTTGTTGACGTCGTCATCAGCACCGTCTGCAAGTACCTAATGGAGCAATTGTAGCTGTGTGACTGAACCAAGCAATCCTGGAACACCTGCTGTAAACAACGATTGATGACTGTGGTTGGGCACGCACTACAGCTGCCTTCATTCTCCCTCCTCGCAGCGGACTCCTCTTCTCTTTTCTCTGAAGAAATGACACCAGCAGGTGTTGATCATTTTGGCGGCATTGCGTTTGGTTGATTCTCTACTTTCTTTGGTGAAAATGCCCATATTGTTGCTTTAAATCATTACTTATTACTTGTCATTATAATGATTTTTTTGTACTTATTCTCAATATAATTGCAGGATTATGTGATCCACAGTGCTTAAATGGAGGAACATGTACATCACTTAACAACTGCGCATGCGTCACTGGATATTCAGGCACCATTTGTCAAAACATTAATGGTCAGATAGGTATGTCCAATGTGAACTCCCCTTATGTGATTTTAAACAGCACTTAAATTAAGGCTTAGCAGTTAAGACTTTACTGGTACTTGAAAATAATGTACCTTCTTACTCGTATTTATGCCAACACATAAAATTAAGCAAACATGTCACCAACAAATTGGGTGCCAATATGCGAGGTGATCAAACAAAATGAGTCTGACTTCGAAAATATGACAATAGTTTTTTAGATCACCCTATTCGTCATTAACCCTATTCCTGCTAAATCCAACGAGACAGGCTGTTTGTTCCACCCGACGTGGAAGTGTTTTGAAGATATTCTGGCCTTGGCCTATACTTGGCAATATTTTGTGTCACTTTTCACCGCGAAAAAAGTGGCTCGGGGAAGAGCTGGAGGTCCGTGGTTCAAATCCCGGTGGTAGGGTGGTCGCGGCGATATTTTGGGTCACGTCAAAGAAATTCAATATTTTTTTGTTTAAATAGATGATATAAAGGGTAACGACTTAATATACGAGGGGCAGTCAATAAATAATGAAAGTGATCATGGTATGGGATGCATGAGTGATTCTATTGAGGGGATAATATGATCAATACAAAGTATGAACCTTTGTCTTTCAAACATTACACTTGTGGTCGTGGATTGTTAGATACCTTTGGTTATGTAACGTCATTAACATAAACACAATAGGTTTCAGACACTGACTGAAATCTGCCAATTATTTGGCTGGATATGTAATATGTTGAATATGGGTTCATTGATACATTTGAGTATATCTCGGCAATGCAAGCATAAACACAGATAACACTTGGCACATAGTTAGAATACACATTTATCTCTGTTTGACACTCAAATTTCACGCCAAATAACTGATTTAGCAGTGTCCCAAGTGTACTTACTTTGAGGCAATGCTATGACGTCATAGTTCACACTTAAAAATCCAAAACTGTATTGTTTGAAAGACAAAGGTTCATACTTTGTATTGATCACATTATCCCCTCAATAGAATCCCTCATGCATCCCATACCATGATCACTTTCATTATTTATTGACTGCCCCTCGTATGTTCTTAGCGCTTTGTTTATCACTATACCAGATTACTTAAAAGTAATCTGGTATAGTGATAAACCTGTTGCCTTTTTGTTCACAGTCGTTGTGTAAAATATCAGTACTTTGGAACGCAAATGTCCACGATGATTGAAATTTCATTGCCACGACCCGACTTAGCTCGGACTTTACAATTAAACGATTTACTATACACAGACTTTATAAACAACAATTTAATATATAACGAAAATCATGAATAAACAATGCAACACATTTCACGCGCTCAGTGATCACTGATTTAGTTGGCTAAGTGCACTTATCGTTTGTATAACATGTTCCACCAGAAGATCACAGTTGTCGCGGGCTCGAGAGTCTTATTGAAGGTCTTCAATATCGTCGGCCAAATACAGAAGTCAGTTCTTCAGCAGCGATATCCCGTACTGGACCGGTTCACAAGTCTGCCATAGACTTCAGAAGTTAGACTCGCAGTGTCGTATCTTTTATTTATGTTCTCCGATTCTCATTCACTCATTCAACAGGAATGAGCTAGACTTATTATCGTCCTGCCATAGACAACTGAAAATTCTCGCAGTGCCGTATCTTTTATTTATGTTCTCCGATTCTCATTTAACAGGAATGAGCTATAGTCTCTCAGTGCCGTATCTTTCTATCCGGCATGGCCCTCAGGCCCTCAGCCCTTCCGTGCCGATCTCCAGCCTTCTTCTTTCTGCCTCCTAGTTTGTTTTGTTTCTTCCGTCTCCCGCGTTGTTTCGTCGTCACGACGCCCTCGTCGCGTATTGCCGCACGCATTGCGCATTGCGTTGTAAAGTCTGTGTTAGCCTTGGATCCTGACACTACACCCCTATTTTGGCGAATGCTATATTAATAGCATTTTAAGATAGCATTTGTCTATCCTAAGCGTATATTCGTCGTAAATAAATAAAATCATATCTCAATACACTAAAATATTGCGTTATTCGATAATCATTACAACCTTCGTTATCGAAACCCTCGTGTTTTAAAATATTATAGAGATCATAATCTAAATTGAATGTCTTTTAATTTTGATTGAGATCCCATAGCATTTGGTGGTTAGAATATCAATTTATTGCGCCCTGCTTGGCATTTACTAATCACACAATGATATATTTACAAAAAATTGTCTGCGCCTCCAGTCGCATGGCATGCGCGCGCCAAATCCTAAGCGCACCGGACACGCGCCCGAATACTTGTCACCTTTCCTTCTATTCCATTGAGCCCAACGCCTTAATTTGGACTTCATCTCGACTCGCCTGACAACCCTGACCTCTGTAACCATGACAGACTTCAACCTTTTAACCACTCTTATCTGTGACCTATTAAGTCCTGAAGGTTTATTCTCCTCTAGAATCTGACTACCTATCCAATGAACTACATTTACCACCGCCCTTTCCCAACCATATCCAGACCTCACCACACTGTCCCCTACAATTTTGTTACCCCGACATTTCACCACAGGAATTCCCCACAACAACTTGTTTCTAATCTTTTGGCTTTCTTCGACATTCTCTGCCACCACCACATTACAAGCCACTTCCCTGTCAATATTCACACCTATTTCTGAACAATGAACCTTCGTACTTTCACCCCCACAATCCACAGCATATCCAGATTCCTGCCCAGCAACATCATGACACCCATGACATTATCCAACTGTGACTCTGGAAAATGCACCTTGACATCCACATCATGCTGTTTCCCACTTGCATCACCGTCACCATCAATTATTCCCAAGTCATTCACACAAGTCATTTCCTCCAAAAACATTTACCTGTGACTCTCCAATTGTCCCATTAACCAACCGTTCCCGACTTTCCAAAGTCACCTGCATATCCATGGCAACATTTTCACTCACAACCTTTTCCGAGCACACACTCTCCGATAACACACTACACAAATATTCTTCATTAACAACATCAACAATGTCCTTACCATCAATTCTCCCGGTTTTAGGATCTTCTTCATCTACAATCTGTACCTTAAACCCATAACATAAAGTAACATACCTATCATCATCCATCAGTTTTTTATTAGCTTCCCGACCTTTCGTCATTCTATAACAATTCCTGGCATTTGCGTGACTAATCACCACAATTTCTCTTGTATCAACATTGAAATCAGCACGACTTGTATTCACGAAAACCCCTGCGTTTGTTGTGGAGCGCTTTCCACATTTCGCTGGCCTTATTTTATTCGGCCGCTGTTTGCCGACATTATTTCTGTCTACCCGAAATTTTTCACACAACGCAATTTTCAGCGCAGAATAACTTGCTTTTTCGTCAGTATTCAACTGAGCATAAATATCAAAAGCCTCACCGTTTAGACATTCCACTAGTTTTGGCAAATACGCTTCTTGCAGCCAATTGCGATACTGCGCTAGGCGTTCAAATCTGATCAAGGAAGGCCACAATATCATCGCGATTATCTTCAAAACTCGGCGTTGTAATGCATTCCGATATTCTACGTTGAAGCATAATATTGGCTAGTTCGAACCTAGCCGTCTCGATAGCTTTATCCAATTCCACCAAATTCTCAACTGACCTCGTCGTTCCAAATATTTCAACCAAAATTAATAATACCAATATATTAATCTCTTCCAAAATTCTGAAGAGATTTCCCGGACGAGCCCCCAATTGTCACGACCCGAGTTAGCTCGGACTTTACAATTAAACGATTTACTATACACAGACTTTATAAACAACAATTTAATATAAAACGAAAATCATGAATAAACAATGCAACACATTTCACGCGCTCAGTGATCACTGATTTAGTTGGCTAAGTGCACTTATCGTTTGTATAACATGTTCCACCAGAAGATCACAGTTGTCGCGGGCTCGAGAGTCTTATTGAAGGTCTTCAATATCGTCGGCCAAATACAGAAGTCAGTTCTTCAGCAGCGATGTCCCGTACTGGACCGGTTCACAAGTCTGCCATAGACTTCAGAAGTTAGACTCGCAGTGTCGTATCTTTTATTTATGTTCTCCGATTCTCATTCAACAGGAATGAGCTAGACTTATTATCGTCCTGCCATAGACAACTGAAGATTCTCGCAGTGCCGTATCTTTTATTGATGTTCTCCGATTCTCATTTAACAGGAATGAGCTATAGTCTCTCAGTGCCGTATTTTTCTATCCGGCATGGCCCTCAGGCCCTCAGCCCTTCCGCGCCGATCTCTAGCCTTCTTCTTTCTGCCTCCTAGTTTGTTTTGTTTCTTCCGTCTCCCGCGTTGTTTCGTCGTCACGACGCCCGCGTCGCGTATTGCCGCACGCATTGCGCATTGCGTTGTAAAGTCTGTGTTAGCCTTGGATCCTGACAGGGTCTAACGAGCTGATGAGCCTCAAAAGTAGTCTTGAGAGCAGAAATCTCTCGTTTTAACGAGAGATTTCTCGAAAAAGAAATTCAATATTTTTTGTTTAAATAGATGATATACACGGTGAGTACAACCTGCAATAGGGAATTAAATAATCTTCAAAAATGAAATGTTGGTGCCAAAGAAAAAGGTTCGCCATCGCCAAAGACAAACAAAAATGCGATTTTTTTTTCGCACAAAGTTACTAACAAATGTGATCTTACAAAGTTAAAACAATCTCATGCTTCAGCATGGTTTTGAAAACAAGATGTTTAATTCCCTATTGCAGTTTTTACTCACCGTGTATATCATCTATTTAAACCAAAAAAAATATTGAATTTCTTTTTCGAGAAATCTCTCGTTAAAGTGTAACGACTTGAAATATGTTCTTAGCGCTTCAAGTAATCTGGTATAGTGATAACCCTGTTGCCTTTTTGTTCGCTCCCCTTAGTCGTTGTGTACAATAATACGGTTTATCATCATGTCAATTCCTTGATCGAATTCAATTGAAGTGTCTCAGTGTCATCAATGTGTAATGATTCTCAAAGTTACTAAACCTGTTTTTATTCACTGTGGTTATTTTTACATCGTTTGCGATTCGATCAGATCTTTTTAATTTATTTTTAAAACATACATTGTAATTGTCTTTAACCCAGCACATGAGTTAAATCTTCTGGATCTTGATTTTGTAATATTTACCCCCTGGTCAGCCAAACATCTGTTATTCAAGGATACCCGGTCCAGTTCTAATAATCACTCCGATTAATCACTACTTCCTGCTCAACTGTCCATTGCAATATTAAATTAAACTAACTTTATTTTTACCGTCTATGCTTTTTGACACCCTCATCATCATCATCATTGGATGGTAATATCCTGATTAGATGAAATTTATCCCGATTGGGGTGGGTTCGCACAGGGTGGGTCACTGAACCAGGGTCACAAAATAGCTAAACCGTTGTAAATACACGATTTGTACTGAGCTAATTCAGTAACATGGAATCCGCATTGACTGTCCGCAAATGTGTTTGACCATAGGTCTATGGTTTGACTATGTGTCTTTCTGTAACGTTGGGGGAAATTCTGCATTATTGTTGTTTATTGGTTTCTAATGATTATACTTGTTATCTATTGTTACTGAACTATTACAGCATCTTGCAATCGACAGTGCTTGAATGGAGGAATATGCATATCAAGAAATACGTGCGCATGCACCACAGGTTATGTAGGCAACTATTGTCAAACCTTGAATACCAACACAGGTAAGCCGAATGTGAACATTAGTGTGCAATTTTACACACACTGTTGGATCCAAGTCCAAGCAATTATTAAACCTGCTGATACTTGAAACACTTTAGTATATACTCGTATCCATAGTTTTAGAATATACCAGCTGAACAGAAAATTGGAAAGAACAATTGAACGTTCCAAATGTACATCATCACCATCTGCAGCAGCAGCAGCAGCAGCAGCAGCAACAGCAGCAATATCACGATCATCGGAACCTATGTCTGAACATGGTCTGAACAAGACGATACTCTGGGGAGCAAAAACGGATACATTATACTTTAGGTTTCTGTAGGTGGTGTCCCCGGATTAGTTGGACAAACAAAGATGGCTGCTACCTTCCTCCATTTCTTTTACACTTCGTTTCATTCCATTACATTTATAATATATTATCTGTGTCGGCAAAAGCCCATTTTTTGTTTTCGGACAAACAAAAAAAGCTCAGCAGTCCGTTTTGACAAAACGTTGACATACCCCTTCCTGGACTAGTAAGCAGAAAATGTCAAGGTTAGGAGGTTTTCGTAGATACTGTAGTGGAGGGGAGGGAAGTTTGAGCCTTGAACGTCATTTTACGTTCCCCCCAAATAAAACAGTTCAATTTTGGATCCCTTTTTCAACTCCCCTTTATGTCCGAGTACCCTGGTAATAGTAGTCCACTAGAGGTGAGAATTGCCTAAGATTTCAATTTGTACAGGTAAAAATGTTACTTTGCACTCCTACAGGGTAATAATTCTAATCTTAACTTATGTTCTTTGATAATAAAAAGAAAAGTTTATCTTAATTTCAAAGTCAAAGGAAAGAGTTCGTTGGAGATCATCCAAGGTCAACTGCAATATATTTTTTATTCTAATATATGCAGTAATGGAAGTACCCACATGGCTGTCAACCCGGGGATGACGATCATGTGTGTCGCAGCTATATATAAATACTATTTTTAGTTACTGATCATAACAGTAGTATAGCTTTATTCCGTAATAATAAGAGCAATTAAAACATGTCTTGGCCAGTTCACCCCTCGCTAGTCTAGTGGTTGACTTACACGCTTTACAATGCAGAGGTCCATGGTTCGATTCCCACTAGGACCACTTTTTCAACTGATTCATTTATTTTTATAAATGTTGGGTAACTTTTTATAAATATTGGGTTAGAACATAGACGGTAACCGTCTATGGTTAGAAATATTCTATATATTCAAGATTTTGCGAGCTATAACACCATGGCATTTGTATCAAAAGCAGGTGTACGAGAAAGTGGTTTAAAGAGATAACTTGTAATTACGGATCACTAACCTTTGTCGAAGCATGGTGTTTCAATGTAAAATGTACGTTGACTTGAACACAAACTATTCTACAGATGTGCCAATATAACCTTTAATGATGTACTATATATATATATATATATATATAAACTGCTCAAACAAATTTCATATTATATTTCATATCATATTCATAAAAATCTGATGTGTTCTACTTTCCAACGCTACCTCATTCCTAGCAATCACCTGTGGCAGTGCTTAGCCACCTGCTTTAAACCTGTTAACAACTGCTGTTGCTCAAGTATCCTGCTCAAATGAATGTTTAAATACGCAAAACATGTTTAAGAAGGGTACTTGAAGAACCTCCTTTGTTTAAAACTGTTCAACAACATGTTGGCTGTGTTGTAGAGAGATGTTCTTTTGACTTTCGTTGACAAAATAGCAATGATTTGGGCACATTCAGATTGAGACCTCCCCATATTCTCAAGCCCTGGGACATGTTCATATTGTGTTGCATATCAATTGAAAGCTAATTTGTTCATCTTTCCAGCGATTCCAAATGTGTAGCAATTACTTATTCAGAGCTCAGCCACTTGCTTGTGAATATGGGGAGGTCTCAATCTGAATGCCAGAATCATCAGTATTTGTGACGTGTTCTACCGAAACAAGACGGAATTGGGCTGAGCTCCAAACTGAGAAATAGCCAAAAAACCTAACTGGGGGTAATATTTTGGGGAATTTGAGTTTAGTCTTGTAAATAATTAATCTTCAAGAGTGTTTATAACATTATTGTGAAAGTATCAGATTAAAAAAATGAAAAATAAAAATGCATTTAGTTTTGTTTTTTTAAATAAATTGTAAGTACATTATAATTACATTGTAGTGGCGAATTTGGCACATTTGAACGAGACCTCCCCACATTCTCAAGCAGGTGGCTAAGCACTGAAACAAAAGATTGCTACAAATAAGGTATCGTTGGAAAGAAGAACACATCAGCTTTTTATGGGTATGAAACAAAGTATGAATATATCACGAAATATTTGATAAATTGACCATTGAAAACAAATGTCCGAAATTTGTTTGAGCAGTTTATATAGTACAGGTATGGTGGAAATCTACAGTTAGGTGGCAGCATCACTGCTATCTCTACTACTACGCAGTTTCGTACATAGCACGACACGTAATTCATGTTTTTTTATTCATACATTTATAGCGGTATCACCAACAATTGTGGTTTCACTGACTTTCATTATCATTGGCGGACAATTAGCAGTGTATACACCGGCCCTATCGGATCCAAACTCAGCAGCATATATAGCATTAGTGAACCAACTCACACCAATCGTAAGTGTACATACGAGGGTCAGTCATTAAGAAATGAAATTAATCATGGTATGGAATGCATGAGCGATTCTATTGAGTGTTTATAGTGTGGTCAATACAAAGTATGAACCTTGGTCTTTCAAACAATACACTTTTGGATTTCTAAGTATGAACTAAGACGTCATAGCATTAGGTTAAAGTTAGTACACTTGGGACACTGCTAAATCAATTATTTGGCGGGAAATTTGAATTGTTAAATGAAACACGTGGTAAGAAGATTGCATAACATGACATCAGAAGCGGGTAAATCCCGATTTTTTTCCCCCGCATAATTATGATACAAAAGGCAATAACTTTAATCCCTGTGTAATTTGAAATGTGTAGTATGAGAGAGAAAAGTAAGCAATAGAATAAAAAGGTATACAAATATCAGTATTTCAAATAGCCCATTTTCATTGAAAAATGCCCAGTCAGTGAAGCACTAGTATTGCGGAAAATCAAACAATTTAGGAAAAAACAAGCAATAAACCCATTTGGAAGATTCCATAGGATAGTTAACTAATTATCTGAACTTATTCACATGGAATTTACAGAAAATATCCGCATGCGCAGACGGCAGATAATTTTGAACTAGGCTAAAAATTGCTAAAATCATGAAATTTACCAGATTAAAGCTTACTGTGTCTTCAAATTCTAATCAGAAATATTGACAAAGGCGTTTATCAATGTGTATAATTATTGTGCTAGTCAAAATAAAGATATACATGAATATGCGTACTGTTAAAGTAATCGTCACATAATTTCAATGGTTTGAGGAAATTTTATGATCAGCTCCTTTTAAAATGCCCACTATTATTGCTTTACATCCCACAACATTTTACTCAATTATAATCCCTCCATTGTTCTTTATTCTTTATTGTTGCGGATTTTGCTTACTAAAAGCGTATTTGAGATGGTCCCTTCTTGTTCGTATTGAGGAATTCGGATCTAAAAAAAGTGTGAAACAGAGATTATTATGTGTTCTAACTATGCACCCATTGTTATCTGTTTCTATGCTTGCATTGCCGAGATACACGCAATTTTTCAAAAAAAACATATTTCAACCTATTACATATCCAGCCAAATATTGACCATTCAGGCAGTGTCCCAAGTGTACTTAGTTTACGCTAATGCTGTGACGTCATAGTTGATACTTAGAAATCCAAAAGTGTATTGTTTGAAAGACAAAGGTTCATACTTTGTATTGATTTCATTATCCCTCAATAGAATCACCCATGCATTCCATACCATAATCACTTTCATTACTTACTGACCGACCCTCGTATTTGTATTGACTCAAGGGTAGCGACTCCACATTTCTCAAAAAAGTAACTGACCAGGAATAAATATACTTTTGAATCCAAAATTATAGCTCCTACGTACCAGTATTTAACCTTAACCATGATAGCATTTGGAGATCATTCCCGAGTTCTCACAACTATTTGGTATTTTGAATAAAAGTCGAACACCTTAAATAATATTAAGAAAGGTGTAAAGTTTCATAAAATAATTAAAATTTAAGATATTCAAGTTGACGGTATTATCTAAAATGTTGGATTCGATCGTGATATATATCATAATTAAATGATTCCTCAATCAAAACTAATACGAATCAAAATATCATATTATGAAATGGTTTAACGTTCAAAACAGAGTTTTTAACATTCAACAAATTAATGGTTATAATTAGACAGTACGAACGGACTATCTTAACGTGTTAGTCCTAGTTCAAGAAAAGAGAATAACTTGTTAGGTAGGGGCCTATTATATCATTCTAGAGACCATGAGACATAGAAACGAGACAAAGTATTGGATTGTAGCACATTCTTGTAATAATAATAATAGCGCCTTACATCGAAAGGATCACAAAGCGCTTATAACAAATGGAGTAATTCTGTTATACCCTTCACAGAGGTATTCATAGCAGAATTATGCCTAACAAATAGCATGTACACAATATGAATGCACGTAGAAAAACACCAATGAGTAGCCAACAAATGATGGCTAAAAAACATGTTATATAGTATACAGCTATACATGAATCAAGAAAAGTGTAAATACAGTATATACCATTGGCATCCCTCAACATTGCACGGGGGAGTGGGGGTGACCGTTTATCGTTAATTACAGAAAAGCGTTCCCAGATTTTTAT
Organism: Ophiura sarsii; assembly: GCA_035610835.1. Lineage (NCBI taxonomy): Eukaryota > Metazoa > Echinodermata > Ophiuroidea > Amphilepidida > Ophiuridae > Ophiura > Ophiura sarsii. The sequence continues at coordinate 60,372,623 of CM069447.1, read as the reverse complement.
CCAGGATTGTAGATTTTAATTTTACAAATTAACTGTACCTCAAGGCTCAAGCACGTACCATGCGTTACGCACGAAGCTCAATTCCATACATGGTCAAATTCTTGAATCAAACATAGATATGTACGAGTAGGGATGGGTAGCTGTGTTATGCGTACTTAGTTATATCTATAAATATATATTGTTTCTCTTGTTCTATATATTGCATTGATTGTAAATATTGTTGTAATTCAGCATTTTGCTGCGACGTAATTAGGCGTTCAATAAGGTTTCGGAGCTGTTTATCTTGAATCGACAACGGTAGGTCGGATTTATTTTGCGAGGGCAGCTACCGACAAAATAAACCCGTCTAACCGTTGTCGATTCAAGATAAACACCGACGAAGACCTTGTTGAACCCCGTTCAACAACGACCAAACATACATCATTCATAGGTGAATAGCGTTTTGGATAATTGATGAAAACAAGTAAAAAAAACGTGTTTTAATAGGCTTAATTTGACATAAAAAATAGCTGCTCTTTAAGAAACGGGAACAAATGTTTAAGTTTTATTATAATTAGGCCCTTATTTGGACATCGTCCGTTCCCTGTAAATAAGCGAGGGAACTTCTGAATGGGCTGGGCTACAAAAGGTAAACATTAGAGAAGACAAATTATATTGTATTATAAAGTATTGTGAAATTTAAAATATTTTGTAAATAGCATTTTATTCACACACCACCTTTAACATTCAGAGAAAAATTAAATCAAGAATGCGTTTAATTTACATAACACATTTTGATACATGTTTATATAATATTTGTATCAAATCAAAACACACTCCTCCATTTCAATAGTGGTACGGTCCATTGGATGAAAGGGATGTCATTTTACCGCGCCATGATGCAAAATGGCGATTGCTGGGTAGCGATCGTTCGGTCAAGAATTGTGGCTTTAGGGGTGAGCCATGACATATGGCCCTCGCCAAAAATATTTTCCTCGGGGATATAGCTACATTTTGGTATATAAAGCTGTTTGCTAACTTTAAGGATTGCATGGCGAAATGCATTCATACGCCGAAAAAACGGGCGAAAAAATGAACACATTTTGCGAACATTTTTTGTTTGTTTACAATTTTGCATCGATGCATAATGCATTACGGTTTCCAAATAAGGTTCGCCATCCTAGCAATTTGCATATGAACAGTGGGTTTATCTCAAATCGACATCGCTTTGTTACTGTACTTAAGGTATGGGGGAGTTGTTGAATATGTTTATTGAACCTTGAATTGATGTGATACAACTGTGAAAATGTACAATTCTTAGTTGTTATCAAAATTGAGAGCGCAGCCTCCAGCACATCTCTTCGTATCCCTTTAATTAATGAGTAAATAAATAAATAATGAATATGATATTTAGTCATTTAATTAAAGTCACTAGATACATAAATGAATTAATAAATAAACACAAATTCGAAATAATAAAGAAAGATATTTGTCACACGACTAAATAACAATAAGAACTTCTACCAAGATTCGAACCTACGGCTTGCTGATTGAGAGTCTAACGCTGTACCGACTGAGCCATTTCGAAGCTCGGGATATTATTAGCTTTTTACACCCAACTATGATTTAGCATTCTACTCCCGGGATATTATCAACGCTAGTTGTGATGATTTCTATGATCTAAATTTAATGATTAATAAACTATATATAGAACGATCAATTCTAGACCAAATCAAGGAAAACGGAATAACACATTTATTGGAATGTAAAATCGGTAGAGGTTATAAGCTTCCTGACATTAAAATGTGAAACATCTTGGTAATGATGCAGTAAGATACTATGAAGGTAGACGATTACATCCTTGAATTAACATTTGTGGAGTAAAACTATACGCCAATACACAGAGACTGAATCGCTTTTTGTAACCAAAGGTATTCAGCAGGATTCGAACCGACGCGGGGAGAATCCAATAGATTTATAGTTTATAGCCTTAAACGCTCCACCATTACTACTCATTGAAGCGAACGTCGTGTTCAATAAATTATAAACTAGTGGTGAACAATCGAGTTATTCAACCAAACCTGAGTCATTTTGGGACATTTGAGGGGACGTATCTTTTATTTGAAATATACATAAGACACACAATATAAAAGGCTAACAATATAAATGAATAAATAAATATACAACTATACTAATAGGTGAATATATAAATAAATAAATAAACAAATAAATAAATAAATAAATAAATAAATAAATAAATAAATAAATAAATAAACAAATAAATAAATAAATAAATAAATAAATAAATAAACTAATAAATAAACAAATAAATAAATAAATAAATAAATAAATAAATAAATAAATAAATAAATAAATAAATAAATAAATAAATAAATTTAAAAAAAGGTAAATAGATAAATAAATTAATACAAAAAAATAGATAAGTAATCTCATCTGGGTAGCTATAACCATGATATACCACCTATGTAACTTCATCACATGTGCATTTGCTCCCAAGGAAGCGGGACTTAAGGGGGATACTTATCCTATAAATATAGACTCCTTGGCATTACACTAAGCTTCGATAATGCTCTCTAATAGGATTAAAATAACAATCAAATGTTAAAGATCGGCTATATGATTGGTTATTTAATCATGGACCATTGTTATACCTTCTGTATCTACCATTTCCATGGCTATACACTTCTGGTGCTATATGGTTCACCTTTGTAAAAATACAACCTTACACATGACAGCCATTGTAGATCGGGCCTTGTGGCTTCAATCCAAATCCGCGATTTCATATTTGTTATTGGCATTTTAAGGAATTAAAATAGACTACTATTTCGATCACTTATGTCATTTTTCGAATCTAACCTATACGATTCACCTTCGTTTTCTTCTGTATCAACAGTTACAAATCTCTCTCTGCAATCCAGTACGCGGATGTAATACAGTAGTCATAACCAGTTTTGGACCTGGAAGTATCGTAGTAAACTCAACGCTACCGTTTGCACCTGATTCAACTACCAGTCCATGCGAGAATACTGTAGATGAATTGTCTGATGGACTAGGTATCGGGGGCTATTTAATAGATCCACCATCTACACAATGTACGAGTAAGTAACTCTTCCCCAATCAATAACAAGTACGAGCTAGAAAGGTTTTATGACTCACTGGGCCAGATTTCGTCAGATGTGGTTATGACTTCATAGGAACTGAAGGCGTAAGGATGACGGGCAAGGGCGTCCCCAGACCCTTTTCGTTGGGGGGGGTGTAAAAGTCATCAATTGCCGACAAAGCCATTTGTGCCGACACTAAAAAAAATTTGGCTCGCTTCGCTCGCCGGAATTCATACACGCATATTTTAAAATGGACTGTATGGTCAGAGGCGTCAATCCGTTTTCAGACACATTGGGGGGGGGGGGGGGAACACAAGTTTGATAATGATAATTGAAATGCTAACATAAAGCAGCATATAGCGCTGATTGAATAGTTCTGGGGGAGCCAAGGGCGTATCCAGGACTGTTTTGATGGGGGGGGGGGGGGGGGGTGCAAAAATCCTCAAGCCATCTTGTTAATCTTAAATATTGAAACGTTGAAACTAATACAAAGAGCGCAAAAATTGTGATTTTGAAAGGTACAGTATGACGTTTAAATGTCCTCCACATAACATTTAGGGCATAATTCTGTTATCACCCTACATTAGTAGTATGCGTCGTTCATGCACTGTGAATACCCCTGTGAAGGGTATAACAGAAATACTCCCCATTTAGAATATTTGTTGTGGTTTGAGGGCCATTTTAATGTTTTAAACCTGCAGAAAATATGCGCGCTGAGCGCGCACAATTTTTCAGTTTTTGAACTAAAATGGAATTTTTTCGACTTTACACCTACTTTTTGCACGATTGAGCTACATTTCGGCTCTAAACAAGCTTGTACCATAGAATATTGCATTTTGGGAAGACATGCGCGCGTAATTTTTTTTTTCATTTGGGGGGAAAGCGGGGGGCAAGGGTTCCAAGTGGGGGCTGCCCCCCCCCCCCCCCCCCCCTTCCCCCGCTGGTTACGCCACGGCGTGAGATATCGATTGTGCCCCTGGTGCACACACAAATTCTGGTCTCGCGCAAATAACGACAGTTGTGCTTATTGTCTTAATTATAATGATAATTTGCATTGTTCAAGTCGAAGTTAAGACAGAGTCTAAGCTCTTACATTGCATTGACACCTAATCGTTGGAGTTAGACTTACTTTTGCGATAGACTGATAGTGGGCTTGCAGAGTCTACAATCAGTACAATGAGAGCAATTGGCCTACATCATAAGTATAGGCGAATTATTTAATATCTCGTAACCTACATGTATGAGCCAACATGATTGGCCATTGGCGACATTATTGACTTGGGTTTGCATTGACAACGACAATGATATAGGCCTAGTTAGTATAATTAAAGAGCAATACAGGTCCCACACATTGCCCGTTAGGCCTAGCCTATAATACTAATCCGACACAATTTTTTGCTAGGTGTCTTGACAATAAGCAAAACACTATTTGGGCCTATAGGCTGTTCATGTGCGCCGACATAAAATCTCATACAAATGGGCTCGTTCACACAGTGCCTACAAATTTATATGCCTACATTGCCTTTGTTCATTTTTGATTTGTGTTAACATAACATATATGCCGACACAACATTTTCATTTGCGCATACGATATCTGTTATAGGGCTTTCTCCCCTTCTTTCCCTTTTCCTTTCTTTCTTTCCTCTTTCCTTTCTTCTTTCTTTCCTCTTTCCTTTTCCTTTCTTTCTTTCTTCCCTTCTTTTTTTCTCCCTTCTTTCTTTTTTCTTTCCCTTTTCCTTTCTCTTTCCTTTCTTTCTTTCTCCCTTTTCTTCCTCCTTCCTTTTTTTTGCCCACAGCCCCATTATTTTGCCGACAGATTTGATGAATGGGGGGGTGTGACACCCCCCCACACCCCCCCTCTGGGGACGCCCTTGATGACGGGTCATGAGCTTATACGCTGCTGAATACAAAACCCAACTTCCGCCCGATTGGCTGATTAATCTGTATTTTGATTGACTGACCAAGCTGTGCTCTCATTGACTTACTGAACTGTGTTTAGTCAGCCAATTATGGTGACCACAATAGCCGAGCATCTCAAAACCATATATCGAGGGCTTTGAGCCACAAGGTCCTATCTGTAATAGATGCCAGTTATTCTAGTTGGGGTTGAGCAATTAGTATAAACTGAATGTAACTTGAAACAGCTATAGCAAATATGTTCTTTATTGAGCTACCTACAATCATAGAAAAGGGTGTTCGAACACTGACCCTAACTGCCATGCTTATTGGACCATAACAAGCACACTTTTTGAGTTACTTGAAAATCGAAACTTGTTTCTGGTAGCCCGAATTATCCCCTTACTCATACCCCCCCCCCCCCCCCCCCCCCCCCACCCCTCCCTTGCCCACCGATCAATGTTGCGAGGCCCTGTGCTGATGGTGGGAAAATTGTGGGATTCAACATTGATCAGGGGGAAGGGGGAACACTTTCAATTACACCTACAAAGTGTTCGAACACTTTTTTCTAACATTGTAGTTACATGTATGTGAAAAGTCACTATCTGTAATACACGTAGCTATCATCTCTACATGATTGGGCTTTTATCTTATTTATTTATTCCTGTGCCACGCCTCTTTCATTGGCTTTTTTAACCCTGTCCAGTTGTGTTTACTTGTATTTTAAATATTTTCTGAGTTGCAGCATGCAGTGAACCAATTGAATGATCCATCAGATTTCTGTGTAGAAAATTACCAGTTTGATTTGTAATCATTCAGTTTATTAACTTTGTTATTGTCTTTCGGGCTATTGTTCACATTCGCTCTTTATTATACACAAAATGTTATACAAGTACACTTCTAAAGTTCTAGTGCTCTCTTGTAATGCACTCTTGTGACAATACAATCTTTCACATCGTAGATACAATTATTAAAATCTGACAGTGAAGTGACAACTGTTCATAAAACTGACCAATATCCATCCAAGTATTGTATATCCATACGATACATGTGCAAATTACTGATTGCTGTCAACTCGTTGACTAATCTATGAATCAGCAGTGGAATTGTTTACGACTGCTTTTTTATTATTTGTTATATTGTTACCGGCGGTAGTTCGTGTACTTGAATCATAAATAACATGACTAAGTTTTTATTTAAACTGCTAAACAGCTTGCAACCCAGGGTGTGAGAATGGAGGAGTATGCTCCGCACCTAACACATGTGACTGCACAGGAACCGGATACAATGGAGATCTTTGTCAAACTGCAGGTTTGTGATATTCTCTATAGTCATGATAGTATATAAATGTATTCCATCAAAAACTTGATTCAGTGACACGCGCTCACTTATATCACTCCTGTGCTGCGGAATCTTCACTGGTTGCCTATTAAGTATCGTGTTATGTACAAAATGCTTCTCCACATTTTAAAATGTTTACATGGAATTGCTCCAGACTATTTCACAGATCTAATTCAAGAATATAGACCTTCAACAAACTTACGCTTATTTTTGCAACTTCAACTCATCTCAACTACTGATTGATATGGACACTGGTCTTTCTACAAATCATCTACTGAACTTTGGAATAAATTACCTCCTCATGTCAAAAACTCTCTGACTGTTAACCAATTTAAGACATCTCTTAAAACACATTTGTTTGCTTTGGCTTTTTTGTAGTTGAATTGTATTATGTATTATGCTTTTCACATGTTGTTTTTCTCCACAATGCACATGTTTTTTTGTATGTTTTTTTTGTGTTGGTTTTTGTAGAGCGCTTAGGGACTTCGGTTGGTACTAACAATATATACATTTGAATTCTGGATGACAGGCCACCAAAACTGATCTGGATGGAGATTGGTCAGGGGAAATTCCCACTAGGTTTGATGCCTGAAGATAAAGGATCTGGCCCGTTAATTTCATGCGTTACAATCACAATCATGACAATGCATAGTCAATGCAAGTGCCAGTACCTGTCAAACTTGGAACATACAGAGTATAAACTTGGACAATGAGCAGGCACAAATCCAGTGTTAATCAAAGATAATGTGTTCTGTCCCTTTCTGCAGTGGTTTGTACTCAACCGTGCCTGAATGGAGGATCCTGTAATGGCGATGATACGTGTACTTGCACTCCAGAGTACGAGGGTTCTCAATGTGAAATAGGTGCGTATATATGACGACTTGCATGCATGAAACCCCCATGGTGTTATCATCTCTTACCCATCACCACACGCAATAATAAACCTTACTGACAGGTGCTATGCCAAATATACTGCAGTAAACATCACATCAAGAATCTGAAACGTAAAAAATTGGCAAATTTCTCCTTCATTATTTGAGAAACTGTGTGCAAGGCATGTGCATGTTATTAAGACATACAAAGGTAATAGAAAGCTAGCAGTTTCTTTAAGACTTGTAAAGTGTAAAGCGCTATATGCACCGTTTGATATAAATATATGTAATATGCGTGAGAGATTGAACAGATCGTAGACGTAGCAGATTTAAACGCGAAAAATAACTAACTGTTATGGGACTCGAACCCACAGCCTCTCGGACACCGGTCGAGCGCTCTATCAATAAGGTACAACAGTATTCGTCGTTGGATCATTGAGTTACAAAATAAGACAGATTTAAGCTCTATCTGCCGTACAGTCACTTGGTGATCTCCCGTGTGTTAACATGATGATACTTACAATTAACTGCACGTGAATACATGAATGTATGGACATATATTTATATAAATGCGAGAGAGATTGGTGCAGCCACTAATTAATCAAAACTAATCAATGTTTAGTTTTGCCATTGATCTGTGTAGCACCATTCACTTGAAGGTCGCCCAAAGTATTCCCTCTGTATATACATTTCAATAGCTAAATCGTACAAAGGTATGTTACTTATGCTTACTTGGGCTATTAACGAGTATCTCGAGTAAATCTATTTTCAGGAAGTAAAAAGTCACCGACATTTTCATGTTTAACCATTCTTCATTGCAACCGACCCTCACAGAACCTTTAGAAATTGGGTTACTGGTAAATCAACATTACCATGTTCATTTTAACAAAAGAAGGATTTACATGAAATGCCCCTTTACTTTGGTATAGGGAAGTCATCTCATAACACAAGTTCATTTTTGGCCCACAGTATTTTGGGTGTTTGTTTTACTGTACGATTTATAGCTGATTTTAACGAGACTTAATTTGAATATTTATATATGCTTTTCATTATTTTACAGCTCAAAATTATGATATTTCAATTAAATCCTCTCATGAAATCAATGATTTACAGTACAGACTTTTTATTTGGCCGAATTTGTTTATTACATAAAATAGGTAGTTATTCGCCAAATAAACTAAACTAGAGGGCGTGCTAGCTACATTAAAATCTAGCCGGACCAGGAAGGGGGGTGTACTTGCTATTCATTTATTTGTTTATCTTTGTAACTACTGGGTATTAAAGGAAATTCGACTTTTTATAAAGTCCGTTTTGACCTGAGAACCTGTTCTGGCCCGTTAATTGCATCCGTTACAATCCCATAGTCAATGCAAGTGCCAGTACCTGCCTAACAGTACAACTTGGAACATACAGCGTATCAACTTGGACAATGAGCAGGCACAAATCCAGTGCTAGTACAGTATATTTTAATGTAGCTAGCACGCCCTCTAGCTAATCAAAGATAATGTGTTCTTCCCTTTTTGCAGTGGTTTGTACTCAACCGTGCCTGAATGGCGGATCCTGTAATGGCGATGATACGTGTACTTGCACTCCAGAGTACGAGGGTTCTCAATGTGAAATAGGTGCGTATATATGACGACTTGCATGTATTCTATTCCAAATCTACTACTGTAAACATCACATCACAAATCTGAGACACATTTCTCCTTCATTATTTGAGAAACTGTGTTCAAGGCATTTGCATTTGATTAATACATACAAAAGTGATAGACAAAATGTCAGATACGGATACCTTTTGTAGTTTGATTTCGTCCCAACCAAACATCAGTGACGTAATTATATATTTCATATTGGGGTAGATGTGGGTGTAGGGATGGCAAGAATTAAAAGGGAACTAAAAGGACTTTGTGAAATGGTGAGCGATTGGACTAACGAGTGGGCTCCAGGGGCCTTGTTAGGTACTGGTAGAGGTTATTGGGATGACTTAATGGGGTTGGGGTGGGGGTCCGGGGCCCAAGCACCTACATGATGATACGCCACTGTCCAAGAAAAATACAAGCAAGAGATATAATATACTACTGAAGTCCTACAGCACAAGCATCACTTTCATAATATCCATTCCGCGATCTCCAACCACGAGAGCATAACAAAATCAAAAACACACGTTTTGAAGACATACGAGTGCGCTGTTCCATTCTAAATGACGGCGTGTTGCTTTTTACAATGTAACTGTCATTTTTATTTTATCAACACAGAATCTGGGTTGTCGGCAGATACTCCCAGCGCAGTATCGTATTGCGATGTACATTTCATGTGTCAGAGTATGGTCAGATTTTGCGTAACATTTAACATGGTTGCAATTGTATACATGCATTGGTACTATGCTAAAGTCAGTCAGTTCACTTTATTTCACGATTTGATCACCGTGTATCGTTAATGTGACGTAGTGTCAGATCACAAAGAGCGTATTTAGCGCGCGTTGGTACAACATCTTCGGTCAATAACATACATTTTAATGTGTTTGTTAAAACAAAACACATTTCTCTCATTCCTGATGTCGCTGATACAGAGCAATGTGTTTTTTCCGTCCTCACTGCGTCCGGGACAACTCTTGTTTAATTTTGCCATTGATCTATGTAGCACCATTCACTAAAATACATACGAGTGCCCTTCTCCATTATAAATGACGGGGCGTGGCTTTTTATAATGTAACCGTCATTTTTATTTCATCAACACAGAATCTGGGTTGTCGGCAGAAAATGTCGGAGTTATTATTTTGATAGTCATCGTCTTCCTGATTATAACAACGATATTGGTTGGATTGTTGGTCTGCGTTTATAAAATCAGACAACACCGTCAACAAGAGTTCTTGTTTTATAATAATAGGCATAACACGAGTGAATACTTTATGCCTGGAGATATCCAACAGATTAGGTTTTCACCTACTCTCAACGTAAGTATATGAAGATATAATTATTGATAACATCCCATTCAAAGTCACTAGATCTTGTATGAGGGTTGTCAACTGTCAAATGCAATTCGAAGCTCCCGTATAACCGGCTAGATATTTATTCATTTTATAGATAGATAAATAAAACCACGTTCAATTGCAGGTATCTTTGGTTTAGTGCCATGGTCTTTAATCCCCTGAATAACTTCTCAACGTAAGTGTATGAAGAGATACTGATAACGTCCCATTCAAAGTCACTAGATCTTGTTTGAGGGTTGTCAACGGTCAAATACAAGTTCAAAGCTCTCGTATAACTGGCTAGATATTTATTCATTTTAGATATGACGTTTTATAGTATACTGATAAATAAAACCACGTTTAGAACATAAATGATCCTTTAGGTCCAAGCCATGCATTAATTTACACGGTGCAATCAGGTGTCTCGTTATAACTAACTGTATGAAGCTCCTTATTTGGATAGGACCTAAAGTACACTATTTCTTATTTTCGAAACCAATTGATAACAAATCCTAATCTCATGCAAAAATATTATATATGTGTAGAAAGCGACACATCTCTTGTGATGTCTGGTTTGGGTGTATTTTTGTTCGTTGAAATACCCGTCATTATATTCGTAAGCGACATATCTCTTGTGACAGTAGTGATCTCTGGTTTAGTGTATTTTTGTGCGTTGAAATACCCGTCATGTCTGTTAATTGTCTGTTGTTTTATTGTAAAGGAGTGAGCGCTTTCGGGAACAAATATTCATCTGCTCGCCCGTCCTCATATCAATATTTCATGTTGTTATGTATAGAGATTGGAATATAATGTACAGTTTCGTTCGAATAAAGTTAAAGCTTGGTTGGTCCCCGCGAAACCTTCGGGTACATAATATGCTTGAAAATGTACGAATGTTGTATTTCCAATGTTCATATAATGACGATGTTTTCTTTTTATATTATCAGGAATACATGCAGACACGAGCTATATCGCTACAGGACTTCAATACAAATGATGTATCGAATAATGGATTTATCGTACCTTATATCGCGTGAGGATTTTGCCTTGGATAGTCTTTGCCGGAACCAACGAGTGGCCAAATAGATACCAATATCACTGTTATAGTACCAGTAGATTCACAAACTTTGGCCGCAGTACCATTTCAGCAAAGGTACTATCTTCCAATTGAGCGGAGCCGGGGGGCTAGGCAGTTAATTGACATTTAAATCTGCATCGTAGGTAGTTCATTTCCATAATATTGACAAAAGGGGTCCAACTAGATTTCCTTTCAAACTTGATCTTCATTAGAAGAAGGATTCAAACTCTAAGATGAAATAATGATTAATGTATGTCACTTTTTATTCATGCATAGACGCGAAAACCAAGCATCTAAACGATGCCGTAATCGTCGTGATTGGTCTATTATAGAATAAGTATAGGTCAATAAATGCGTACGTGTTGTTTCGAGAGAAATCAGAAAATTCAATGCACGCGCGCTCATGTTGATGTGTGAATAATGGCACGACCCCGCAGGGGAGTGCTATTGTGAGCGTATCAACATTTGCGCAAGTGCATTCATTTTCTCTTCCTCGAGACACACACGTAGTTATTACAATCTGTACTTTTTTGTAAATTATAGTTAAGGCAATTCCAAATTGGAAATTCATTTCATGGGTGGTGGTGATTTTAACCAAAATACAAAACAAAGTGAAAAGCACTAATATTCCTTCGGAAATGCTGAGAAAATGTCTTTATTTTTCATTTTACTGAGGGTTTCTATGTATATCATCTATCTAAATCTGGTAAAAATGTTGAATTTCATTTTTTTTAGAAATCTCTCTGCCCCCCTTTAACCACCCGAACGGAATACATACGGCTTTAGTACTACGGCGCACAGCTTTAATCCGTGCGTATAGTGACGTAACGGGTGAAGAAGTAGATTATGCTTATTTATCTACGCAATATATATATATATATACATCTAGCTTCTGAGGAGTGAGGGTCTGTTCTCAGGCCCCCACGAAACAGTACTGTAAAGCAATGTAAAATCAAATCTTAAATTTGTGTTTAATTTTATATATATATATATGAATTTTAATTTGTTATTTTAACCAATATTAATGTTTCATTAATATAATAAATGTAGACATGGTAGAGGGACGTTACGACCCCGTCTGGGTAACAGGTAGCGTGAATGTCCATGAGGTTTTGAATTCATTATAAGGCATCAACAATTGTGTTGCCCTCAGCGACCGACCCTAAAATCTCAAAAATTAGGGTCGCAATATTTTTCCCCTTCTTTTTTAAGATTCAAATGTTTCCCAATTTGTTACAATATTACTATTTTCTGCTTGAAATTGAATTGCTGTGCTTGAATAGATTGCTTTTAAACTATTATCACACTAGAAACATTAGACAAATTGACATTTAACAATTTGGTCTTGTCATGAACCACGGTCATTCAGAAAAATATTGTAAGAAAAAAAGAAAGAAAAAAAAAGGAAAATCGACCGACCGATCAAGATTGGCACTAGAGGGCAACACAACAACTTTGTTTTTGCATATTTATCAAACACACGTGATTTTGTAGTAACTTGTGCAATACGTTCAATATAAAATCTATGGCACAGCGGACGAACAAAACCACTGCCTTTCCATCAAAACGACGTCTATCGATTTCTCTGTAACAAGTTGTAAATCTATCAATATGCTCTTTTTTTTCAACAACAAAAATCACAGAAATCCGCGTCTATTTTCGGGAATTTATTTACGTATTTTTTAATAATCAATGTACTGTAATAGCTCCCACTAAAGTGTTTGTGTTCAGTTTTCAACGTAGCCGTAAACAAACTGTCAACGGAGTTAACTGAGTGTCAAATACTGGAATATTATTTACGAACGAGTTTTATAGTCGTGAATGCAATTTAGCATAACACTTGAATACAGGACGAAATCACGGATCGAGGGCTTTTCATCTGCTTTATCTTTTCTTAACCTTTATTTATTTAGCACAAGCCCTAATTATTTTAGGTTGTTATTTATTAAAGGCAGGTTATTGTTTCTATTCTATATTTTGTAATATTGTATTTTTATAATAAATACAACTATAATCAACCTACTGAGTATCATGTGCTTAATTGTTTATCGTTACTAGCGGGCATCCGCGCTTCGCGCGGACCCGCTAGAAGATTTCACGGGGAGGTAAGTAAACAAAGCGTAAGAAAATGTAATACAATACCAAGAACATGTCCTACATGTATACATAATCCAGACGGGCCCTAAATAATCCGAATATCGCAGGTGCTTTTGATAATCCAGGTGCCTTAAAGTAGGTGGGCCTACCTTTGTCTTTCCAGATACCTATGTAGGCCTCCCATGTGACCTGAAATGCAGGTACCCGTTGTCCCATTATATCCAGGGACCCCATAGGCCTAAGCCCTTCCCCTAATCCAGTTACCACAGGTGCCCTTAATGGCACCGGATGCCACATAATCCAGGTACTGCAGTGTGTCGTTATATCGAGATACCCAGGTGCCCTTACTTTATCATTCAAGTAACTTGAATTAATCGCGGGTGCCGAAGATAGAGGGCAGTAATAGTCATATCACAATAGGCAGAGGTGAGTAATATCAAAGCGTTATAAATGTTTATATAAATATCAAGAGTATGTCCTTATTCCACCTAAAGTGCCCTTGATATAATGTAAGTGACATGGTACCCTTAATACACCATGCGCCTAGACCCAATTTGCTCTTAAATATACAGATACCCATGTTCCTAATCCAAGTACTCCACGTGTTCTTAACACACCGGTTGCCCATAATAGGCCTAAGCCCTACCTCTCACAGATGGCCTTAATAACCCAGGTACCGCATTTGCCGGCATTATATCCATACCAATGTGCCCGTATTATATCCAGTTTATAATGGAAAGCGCAGGTAGGCTATAGGTGCCGAAGCTATAATAGCGGGTGGTTAGTCACATCAAAACGTATAAAGATGAGGGTATTGTAAAACAGCAAGAGTATGTCGTTGATACTCCATGTATCCTAGGTGCCCTTAATACTGACATTGGTACCACAGTGCCCTTAATAATCCATATATACCATGTGCCCTTACTAAATCCATGTATGCCATGCATGTACAACACATGATGCCCTTGATTATTCAGGTACCACCCCATGTACTTTAATAATCAAGATTGTGTATTAGTGATCCAATATAATAGGAGTGCGGCCTGGACTATGTGGTTTATCTTGAATCGAATATTAAGGGCACCCGTGATAATTGTGTATGCGGCTATTAGGACCTACGTGGATTAATAAGGACACCTAAATGGTTATGCAGGTGTAGGAATACTTAAAATATTCAGAGTATCTGGATTGCCTTAATATCCCCTCCCCCAGTTACCCCCTGTCAGCTCATGTCCCTACCCATTTTGTACCCCCAAATAATACAAAAGTTGTATTGTCAAAACTGAAAGTAACTCAAAATTAGCATTAAAATGTCTCCCCCGATTCTTTTATTGCCCCGCCACCCCGTTTTCCTTCTTTAAATTGTTGATGCTGGTGCCGCCACTGCCCATGCACATACTGTATCCAGGTAATAGGCTGCCCATGCACATACTGTATCCAGGTAATAGGCCTACGTTCTGAGCGTTATATATGGGTTCTATAGTTTTATAGTCGGTCGTTTAGTTTTATGGTCGGCGGATTCTATCATCAAGATCACTTGCACCATTCCATGCTTGTACTTAAACACTATGTGTGCCATCCGGGTTTTGTTTGGCCCATTTACTTAAAATCATTATTCCTCCAACAGGCATGTAGGGCCTAAACGTATGTAGTCCCTTTGTCATGTTTGTTGTGTTCTAAATAAGGCCTCCCGAGATACTACCTAATACACCCTTAAAATCCAGTTATCACAGGTGGCACACGTGCGCATAGTCCAGGTAATTTGAGACTATCTGCGTTTTATAGTGAACCCCGTAATCCATACCACTGGTGCCCTTACTAATCCAGACACTCTATAATAATCATGATAATATACTACACGTTCCGTTTATCCAGATGCCTATGTGCCCTTATATCCAGATTATCAAGTAAGGGAAGTGCGGGGAGGAGGAGGTGGCTTTAGGGTATGATGGGGCAATACCGCACGTTCCGTTTATCCAGATACCCATGTGGCCTTAGTAAAACAGCCTTACTATATCCATAGTATCAAGTAAGGGAAGTGCGGGGGAAGGGGGCTTAGACCTTAGGGTATGATGTGACAATCCCGTAATTTACGTGCTATAAGCCGCACGGCGAATAAGCCGCAGCACCTCAAATTAAGATTCAGACCTCATCGTATACAGTAAGCCGCACCGCTGTATAATAATAAGTCGCACAAAGAAAATGAAAGGGGTGTGTGTGGGGGAGGGGTGTGTGTGGGGGAGGGGTGTGGGGGTGGGGTGGGGGGTCGATCCTGATCCACCAGCCCATAGCTTCATGACCAGCCATGGGGTTACAACTGCATGAGTGACCCCATCAAATGTATTTTCCTTCAGCCACTTCAGTCACTTTAATACATGTTATCCTGGATACGGTTTGCGCCTTGCTCCCAGTTTCTTTATTAGAATAAAGGTCTTGGCTTTATGATTAATGTTTTGTTTGTGTCTTGCTCTCGTTACATTTTATTGTACTGTACGGTATATGCACCGCGGAGCAACCGTACGGACTGCCTGCTTTCACTGCATGCCCCGTTTACAATGTACAGTTTGCGCCACAATCGCGTACACACTTTGTCTGCGTCATTACGTGTGCGCCGAATCGCGTGCGCCATGTTAAACGCGGTCGCGCAGCAACAACATAGGAGGTTGTTATGGTACCGCCAGTTTCTTTATCGTTAGCAAACTCCGCGTTCATCTATGTTATTAATGTGAAAGTGTCACTTTAAGATCTGCGTAAGAGTTTTTGTTTACAGTTAGAAAATGTCGTAAAATATTTTTATTTGTCCCGTATAAATGCTTGTTACTATGTGTTCTTTAAGAATAACAAACAGCCGCATATACAGAAATGTAGCTATATCCCTGAAGACAATATTTTGGGTGAAGACTATGTGTCATCACTCATTCCGAAAACCACAATTTGTGTCCGAACAGTTAGCTACCCGAGTAAAAGAAATTCAACATTTCAGATTTTCACATGCGATCCTTTCTGCGCATGTCTGAAAACGGGAAAAAACGGGCATTGAACTATCTAATTAGCTCGTGTATTAGAGGCGCAATTACCACGCTTTTTCAGTTGAAGAGGGACGCGAGTGTAAAATTATATTGAACTATCTAATAAAGCCATGTTCCGAAAATTAGTATAGATTATACTCACTCAACACGCATTATTCTAATTTGAGGGCGAGTTTTTGAGCTTCAGGAGAAATAAGTGTTTAGGAGTGTCTGAAAAAAGTTCGCCATGCATGTGAATATTTGACTGTCCCGGGTGCCACAGATAGCGTGTCCCGAAAAATCCAAAATAAATAACAAACTGATGATTTTGTAAATAGGCTTGCCAAAAACTCTTCTTACCCTTTCCGAAAAATGCAGAAGTAGTATCTGCTTACCCTTTCCGAAAAATGTAGTATCTGATCCAGTCAAGGCTTGGAAGATAAGATTGAACGCGATTCATATTCCCCAAGTTTTTTACACAATAAATGTTGTAATCGATAGTTACCTCCAGACGCGAGAAATTAATACAAGAAAGTTGTTTTTGCGGATGTCTCGTGTCTAGCGAGATATTATACATTTCATTTATTTCATTAAGGACTGCCAACCCATGCTCAATTCATACACCACATGTTTTCATAAAACACAGTAAATTGGAATGGCGGAAAGGCAAGAGTCCTAGAGCAGGGCTCCTCCCTTTTTCCGCCTGTTCCTGGATTAGATAAACCCAAATTAGAACCCCTTGCAAACGCAAACACACTGAGAACAATACAATAATAATGTCGAATCCGACTGAAATTGAGACTTGAGGCTAGTCCTAAAATTTTCTTTTGTATAGCCGAAACCCTGCCTAACACATATTTGCGAGCATTTTTGAACTACTATTTAGAATAAGGCCACCATCCTATCCTAACAAGGGTGATTATGGACCTTTTTCCCCCGCTCCTCAGACAGGCATCATCCAATTTAGAGCGCTCTCCACACACCTGTAACAATTGAAAAGTATTGTGTATTTGGTGCACCTTGACCAAAACATTACTAATTTCAACCTTTTTTTAACGTGTCGTTCACACATTATTTTGATCTCAAATCATTTGACTTTGAAAACCAAAAACCACTGCCAACCTATTTATCATTCAACTTTGAATTTGTACATACATGTATATGTTACTAACACGATCATACTACCAGGAATCAAGAATGAGCAACCACTAACTGAAGTCAGTGAAGCATATGCCCTCAATAAAGAATAGCATAAATAAATGAATAACTCCCATCGAATGGACGACCCTTGTTTAGGGTGGGTGGGTGGGAAATTCTTTGTGTGACAAATATTTTTATAAACCTCTCGCCTTGAAGACACGAAATATAATGAGTCTGGTTAAACCAGCGAGGCATCGCGAAAACATCAAAGGGGCGGGCCGGGCCGTCAAACCAGATACCAATCGTGCGTGGGATTGGCTAACGGAACAGGACTAGACCATTTCTAGCGCGGGCGGTAAATTGGAAATTCTCTCAACGGGCTCAATAATTTCTGATTATTCCCGGTGCCAAATGCAACCCGTAAATCAAGCCCGGTAAATCGATGATTCAAGTCAAAGAATTGACCCATAAGGATTACAATGATGTCAGTATCTACTATGCGTATCACTATTTTCTTGTCACCTTGCTCAAGTGAGTTTACCATATGAACAAACACTCTTGTATCTGACTCCTTATGGTTAAATTCTGTCTGAGTACATTTTTATATGACTGCTTTCCCGTGTGTGAAGTTCATCTCTTTGTTATCCGGAAACGATTCCTCACGAACTATCTCTGAGAGGAGTGAGCATAATTCCTGCTTGTTGTTTGAATTTCGAAGGAAATCTTTCCACTCTGCTGGTATGGTGCCTTGGTTCTTCGGCGCACCTTTACTCTAACACCACTCGCTCTCTTTTCTTTGGCTAATTCCTTGATGTATCCCATACGATATCAATTCGTCTGGTTTTATGAAGCTTACGCTTAATACATAAGCTATTGCCTGACCATAGGCAGCAAATGTAGGAGCATCAAACAAGTTTCTTACAATACCTTTCAGAATAAACATTTGACTTGTAGTTTGTGGTTCAAAATCAAAATATATATATCAATATATAGGCCTAACTGCCTGGTGTTAAACAAAATCTTCGAAAGCCGAATTGAATCAAATTTGCCACTGTTTTCCCCAAAAAAAACAGATAGAATATACTTAATTTTGTTAAACCATTTATATAATGACACTACACGTGTCAAAGAACCTTTTCTTACTAATTCCGATAACAAATCCGTTACATACACAAATGATGACCGTAACAATTTTGTTTTAAAATGGTCGATTTTTTCCCTTAAAATGAAGACAATTACATCTAAAAATATGATACTTTAGACATTTAGAATCGCATTTTTTGTGTAATTTGTTGTAATCGGACATTTGCCTTGTGAACTCAAGCAGTATTACTCAATGTCATTTTACGATGAGAACAATAAAAATGTTGGTCGGCGGCGAGCTTGAGCGCTCAGCTTAAAAAGAAACGGGTGCGCCATCTTAATACCGTCCTCAAACCGGGCTATCACCGTTCGCCGCCGCTTTTAGTCACCCGGCAGGAGTTTTGAGCATGCTCAAAAGTCCTGCCGGACTTATGAAAGGCAAAAACACGTAGCTACCCATGGAAAATTTCCCCTTTTCAATATCATTATTACTTTTCCCAGAATAGTCACATTTCCCAAAAATAATGTTCTCAGAAAAAACCTATGCGAATTTGCATAACTACACACACAATTAGGTATTTTGAGAGATTGAAACACTTTGCAAAATGGGGGCGCTATCTTGACAACGCCATGATTGACAGCACGAAAGTCCTTAAAAGTGACAATGAGAAGCGCGATGTAGCGCGTTGTACCTTTTGCGTCAACTCATTAGCATAAATATACCTTGTGAATCGAGGGCGTTAAAACTAGAGGCTTCAATGTCGGCAATGAGAATCTGTTTATACAGTGGCACGAGCCTGTATTGACGTGAATTGTAGAGAGTATTGGAAGGTCATGCCTGAAAAATTCATTTTATTTTTCTATTTAAAATAAGGACACCAGCTTAAGAAGAAAAGGTTGAGGTCAAAAAATTTCGCACAGTCCAAAAAAAATCGTAAATGTACTACATGAACAATTTCTCGTCCCCATTTCTCTTCTCTTTCCCCTCTCCTTCCCCTTTCCCTTCTCTTTCTCCCTCTCCTTCCCTTTCCCTTCTCTTTCTCCCTCTCCTCCCCCTTTCTCTTCTCTTTCTCCCTCTCCTTCCCCCTTCTTTCTCTCTTTTCTCCCCTTCTTCTCGTCCCCATTTTTCCGCTTCGCCGTCCCCATTTTAGGTGTCCGGGGGGCAGTCTGCCCCCCTGCCGCCCCCCCCCCCCTGCCCCCCCCCCCCCCCCCCCCACTGGCTACGCTACTGCCAGTGGCGTAGCTAGGTTTTTCATAGGGGGCTTAACATTTATTTGTGCTTTGATTAAGGTATATCAGCTTTAAACAAACTTCTACACCAAAACATTCCATTTTTGTGATACTTATGCGCGCGATTTTTTTTCTCCATCTGTGGACTTTTGACCATCTTAATTCCATGATTCCTCTTGTCAAATGAACCGATTGGTGCGATCTGGTGTATACTTTTGACCAACATTTTATCAAAAAGCCACCTGTTCATTTCTAATAAATATTTTGTTTTTTATCCATGCACGAAAGAAGTTGAGCATAATTATACTGATATATTCTTGATTTAAGTATAGATGGTTTAAAAGCTCGAACAGGGGGGCGTCTGAGGGGTGATGTGCCCCCCTCAGAATTGGATTTTATTTCAATTTTCGAGTTCATTTGGTGCGATCTGGTGTATACTTTTGACCAACATTTCATCGAAAAGCCACCTCTTAATTTCCAATAAATATTTTGTTTTTTATGAATGCACGAAAGAAGTTGAGCGTATACTGATATACTCTTGATTTAAGTTTTTTTCTTTTCGTTTCGTTTTTCTTTTCGTTTATTTTTTCTTTCTTTTCGTTTGTTCGTTTGGCCCGTCGCCCCCCCCCCCCCCCCCCCCCTGTATCCGCGCCTGATCCTCTTGAGGAAGGGGAGGGATTCTGACATGGCTCACTTCAACACTGTTAATTTGTAAGAATTTGCGGCGAAAGAAAATCTACATGTAGTTTTATTTACAAAATCATCAGCCTATTAATTCTAAGAGACCTATTGTTTTTCGGGATACGCTACATGTGGCCACATGTGGTACCGGGGCAGTCAAATAAGGGAAAAAGTAAGCCCCACCCCTAAAATCAAATCACGTTTGTTCGCATAACTCTAAACACAATAAGTTTTCGAAATATGAAATACTTATGAAGAGGGGAAATGCTTGGCTACCAGAAGTTACCCCTTTTCAATATCGTGTGTACTTTTCTCTAAATAGTCACATTTTCCTAAACTGATGCTTTCAGAAAAAGTGGCTCTTTTCAAGATTCTGTACAATTATGTTACAACAACTGTCTCCAGTGCTTTTTAAAAATTCATTGTAGGCTAAGTGTCTTTATTTTCAATTAAACAGAAATTCACTTCTTTCTGAAGCTGCTCTCTACACTGCAAGAAGGTTAAAATACGTTGCTAAAAGTACTTTTATCATCCGTTGGTTAACGTGTTGATTAAAATTCATTCAATTATGTAGAAAGTTAGGCGTTGTATAAAGGAAAAAATCCCCAGCGTTGAGCAATTCGTAGAAAAACAATGTCCTTAAAATGTTGGTGGAAACTGTTTCTGTTGCTAAAAAAGGTTGCGTAAAATATTCCACTTTGGCAACTGTTGCATGAGCATTGAGGAAAATCACGCAACAGTTGATGCAAGTTACGCACATGTGAATTTTAGGCAACTGTTGTCCAAAAAAAAACAATTTAGTGATTGCGTCAATCAATTATTATGGCGTCTTGTGCACGAGCAATAACGTGAATTGTTCAAAAGTGCCACTTTCGGAAAATATCATGTCAATTTGGTAAAATGTGAATGTTTTGGGTAAATGAAACATGATATTGAAAGGGGGACCTCTGTTTGGATAGCCAAGCGTTTCCTCTCTTTATTAGTATATATTTCAATCTCTCAAAACATCCAGAGTGGAATAATTCAAAGAAACTGGTATGGGATCTTGAAAAGTGCCTTTTTTTTAAAACATAATTTTGCGGAATTGTGACAATTCGGAAAAATAAGCATGATATTGAAAAAGGGTAGCCAAGCGTTTTCCCTTTTCATAAGTGTTTCGATCTCTCAAATCGTCTTATTGTATGTGGGGTTATGCAAACAAACGTGACCTAACTTTAGGGGGACTTGCTTCTTTTGAACCCTTTATAATAAAAAGCATGCAGTATGAACTTTTTTCGGACTTTATTTCTCCTAAACCTCTCCCTAAACGAAGTTGTTGTGTCTTGAGTGAGTCTAATAAACGATTGCTAGTATTCTGTGGCAAGACTGGTGACACGTACTAAGAAATATGAGCAGTGGCGTAGCTCAGGTGGGGGGGGGGGGGGGGGGCAGGGGGCAGTTCCCGCCCCGCCCCGCCCCCTTAAAAAATCCTAGCTATGCCACTGAATATGACAGTATATCTGAGATCATGGGCGGTCTTTGCTGGCTTTCATTCCGCCAAAGAATAACATTCAAGATCAACCTGCTCACATACAGAATTCACACCACCAAATGGTTCGCCTATACGTTTACATGCTAAATGAGTGTTACAAAATGCCCATTTTCTCGCTTATAAAGCGACTGTATTTTTAACAATTTGACATTTTCCTTAAATTTCATGATATCTTTGATCATTAAATCAAAATAATTATATATGATATCCCCGAAAGTTCTGAGAAATTGGCCCCCAAAGTTGGACAATTGGTGTAGCGCCCTCATTTATCAGAAAAAGTTGATAAATGTTACCAGAACATTTACAATTAAAATACACCCAAAAAACCTACAAAATGCATTGAATATATTTCTTTTTGCACTGTAGTATTAGGTAATAGTTCAAAAATCAGGATTAAACTACAACTTTAATCATTAGGGAGCAATAAGTTCCATTTCTGATTAATTCTATAATCAATGGGCCACAGGATGCCAGCTGATAAAAAAAGTTTTGATTATCGTCTACAAGGACTGAAATTATTTACTGGCGTGGAATCTAAAGGGACAATTGTTTTAATTTTTATTGTTTTACTTTCAATTTCAATCCTCATAATGATATAAAAACTATTCTTTTGCAAAATCAATGAGCTACACATGATTTTTTTACCATTTCAAATCAGAGCCAATCTTGACCTACCCCTTAAACATGTACTATCTACTGAAGACAGCAAATTGTCAAAATATAACCTGGGCTTTTTGGGTCACACCAATTAATATTTTAGGACTGAATGTGGAAAGAAGAAGTAACAGTGTCCATTTTAGTCATTATAATGTTAATTTACATCTTTTCACTTGCTTTTGTAATTTTTACAGCAAAGTGGAGCACTGTGTTAGTTTAGTGTGAAATACCATGAAATATGATTAGGTTGGATATTTGGCCTGCCCTACATGCAAATTATGCTGAATCACATAAAACCTGATCATGTGAATTGATCTAATCAATGTATTTTTATAACATTTCTTGATCATGGATACTGAAACCCTCTAGACCCCTTAATTTAAAAAAAAAAATTTAAAAGAAATTATACATGGGGGGGGCATGATGATTTGATCGGGGGATAATTTATGACTGGCAAATGAATCTATTAGATGTAGCAATTGAAAATATGTCCCCAATTTGCACACATAACACTAATTTAGGCTAGAATTCAAAGTAAGCTTCAAAATCCAATAGCTAGGCAATGTATCCTTCCCACACTGTTGAATTTTGAAGCTTTATCAATTCAACTAGCCGATATTGTATGCCTTGATTCAGCACAAAACTAACCTGAGTCATTAAATAGCTGCTTCAAGGTAGACTGGATCTCCGGTCTCTGGCATAGCCTAGGGATCTAGACTAATCTTTTTAAGACTGATTTCAACATAAAAAGACACCACCTTAATCTTAATTTCACTTTCCACCAACACTCAGATTGACCTTGTTTGCAAGGCGAGTATACTTCAAGGCAGCTATTTATTATAATTTGAGCTTCAAATATGACCGTAACATAGTAGGTGAATGGCATGATGTAGTAAGCTTATCAATGATTTCACTTTTTTTACACTGTTGCCGATGATGACAAGACTGTTGAATTCGGTGAGCTATTTTTTCATCGAGTAATTTGCCTGTATAATTTGCTTATGAAATCGAATATTTTGCCCTATCTTACCATTGTTTAGTAGTGGAAATGTCAAATTGAACCCGATCGCAGTGAATTTCAAGCAAATTGGACTTTTGTGGTAGAAGACTCATTCAAAATATCATCAAAACAGCCGATATTAAGCAGGCGATATCATAACACTCCAGCAAAGACCAGTATCTTCAGAATTCACACCACCAAATAGTTCGCCTATACGTTTACATGCTAAATGAGTGTTACAAAATGCCCATTTTCTCGCTTATAAAGCGACTGGATTTTTCAATTTGACATTTTCCTTAAATTTCATGATATCTTTGATCATTAAATCAAAACAATTATATATGATATCCCCGAAAGTTCTGAGAAATTGGCCCCCAAAGTTGGACAATTGGTGTAGCGCCCTCATTTATCAGAAAAAGTTGAGAAATGTTACCAGAACATTTACTAAATACACCCAAAAAACCTACAAAATGCATTGAAAATATTTCTTTTTGCACTGTAGTATTAGGTAATAGTTCAAAATTCAGGATTAAACTACAACTTTAATCATTAGGGAGCAATAAGTACCATTTCTGATTAATTCTATAATCAAGGACTGAAATTATTTACTGGCGTGGAATCTACAAGTGTCTCAATGGACTTGTGCCTTCATATTTGGCGGATCTTATCACGCACTACACTCCAAGTCGGTCACTCAGCTCTTCATACCAGAACTTAATCAAACTCTTCTTTTTACGCAGTAGTTATTGTCTATGTAGATAATGTGAGACAATTATATCAGACTCTTTTTTATATGCATGTTTATGCTTTTCAACCATACTGCCTTATGTGTGCAAAAATTGCTCTTTTTATTTTGTTTTGTGCAATAGTAATGCTGATACTTTGGTTTTTTTAAACTTTGTAAAGCGCCCTGAGACCTTGGTTACGGGCGCTTAATAAGAACTGTTTATTATTATTATTGTTATTATTCAAATAATCAGACATTATAGTACACAGTAGGTTGATTATAGTTGTATTTATTATAAAAATACGATATTACAAAATATAGAATAGAAACAATAACCCGCCTTTAATAAATAACAACCCTAAATAATGAGGGCTTAGGCTAAATAAATAAAGGCTAAGAAAACATAAAGCAGATGCTATTTTATATCTTTTTCGCGTAACGCCCTCGATCATTGATTTCGTCCTGTGTTCAAGTATTTGGCTAATTTGCATCTACGACCATAAGACTCGCTCGTAAATTAATGATAAGCCTATTACAGTCTTTGAAACCGAACACTAACACATTAGTGGGAGCTAAAAATTGAAAATTGAAAAATAAGTTAATAAATTCCCGAAATTGGATGCAGATTCTTTTTTAATGTTAGTAACATTCTGCGGGATTTTTTTTTACAGAAAAACGTTTAAGATAGGTTCATGGGGAGTCAACAAACTTCAATTTAAGAAAAAAAAATGTGGGTGAAAGAAATTGAAAAAAGGCAGTGTTTTTTTCGTCTGTTGTGCCATATATTTTATATTGAACGTATTGCTCGGTCACTAAAAAAATCACGTGTTTTTATAATTATAATGAATTCAAAACATTATGGATATTCACGCTACCTGCTACCCAAACTGAGTCACAACGTCCCTCATTTTCAGTATTCTTTGACTGGGACAGACAGTAAGGATTTAGTCCAACTACTATAACGTTTTACTCCAAATTGACATGGTTGCCTATTACCACTAAATTGATATACCTAGGCTGAGTTCACATAGGAGTATACTATTCGGGTGTACGGTGCACGTTTTGCAGGGCACGCGAATAGCTTAAATCGAAACAATGTAATTTCATAATACCGGGTCACATAAGACGGCACTATTCGAAAAGGCCGTATACCTGCGGCGTATAGTGTAGTATAGTATAGTATACCGGGAATCGTGCGTGTTCAATTTTCGTGCACCGTATACCGTCTTGTTTGGATGTGGCAGCTGCAATTCGTGTGTACAGGCGTTCCGAATTTCCCCTATCACGATTTATAAACAATTTATTGCGTGGAATAAGGTAAGTTAGAACAATAGGACAATAGGACTCCTTTGTGCTATACTTTTTCGGAATCCCTGTGCTCAGCCGAACAATTTGGTGTGCTTTTCAGCTTAATTAAAGCCATTTGAATTTTTGGCCCAGTATGGCAGCCATTTTGGCATTTTTGCTATAAAAGAACGTTCCCGTCACTTTTGAGAAATGCATGGGAGCTCATTTTCTTTTAAAATGGTTCTAGTTGACAAATTCACTAAGAAACTAAGGTAGGAAGAAAATGGTCACGGAATCTTAGATAATGACTCTACTACGAGTAGGGCTCGCGTGCTACCCTATGTGACTCGCCGTGCCCGTATAGCGTATAGCGAATACCGAATAGCGTATAGCGAATACCGTATACCGTATAATACTCCTATGTGAAGCCAGCCTTGCATACTATCCTCGTGAATGCGGTTTTCTTGGTTTCACAGTTCTGATGAGAGGATAATGACCACGCATAGTTGTATCAGTTTAACGGTAACTAGCTGTGAACAATTATTAACAAAATCACTTTGGAGCCAAGACATTTTACGAGGGGCGTAGAGTATCGATACAAACACTGATCAATTATCAAGATTCAAACACTGCTGGGTATCGGCAGAATACAAATATTATTTGGTAGTGTGCACTCATTTACGACCGTGTTTTTAAGACGACGATTGAACAACGGTTATGAATCAGTGTTTTTTATATTTTGTCCCTGATGAAGGGTGGTATATCCACTTGAAACGTCGGTCTTTATTGTTACGTTATATCTTTGTTGTCTTATTGCACAGCAATTGTTATTGCTTGTCCCAGTGCATTTCCATGTGTTTTTGTTTTTTTGTTATTTATCTGTTTTATCGCGTTATTCTCCCTCGTTACCTGTTTCCCCACACCCTGTTGGTATATCTTGCTTTTACTGTTTGCAGTTTTACATTTTCGAGATATCCTCTTGTATCAGTTTTCTGTTCCATGGTGTGTTTTGTTCCTGGTTCCGTTAGATTCATCTTTTTACATTTTAAAAATAGAAAGATACCCGTAATTTATGTGCGTCCAGTAGAAACGTTTTCTGGTGCAAAACAAATAATTAGATTAAGTTCGAGTTTATTTGCTTTTATTTTAAAGTAATTCCATTCAAACGAAGAGGTCATAGAATGAGTTCGGTCAGTTTTAACGATTTTGAGTATTACAAACAATTAGATTTGAATCATCCTGCAGGGATTATGAGAGAGTACAAATCATCTGCTCATGTTTAAATAACAACACTTTTGAAATGCAACATTATTCCCCACTGATCAGGGGCCAACTCGGTTTTCTACGGGGAGATCGCAGTTTGCCATTGATTCTGATCTGTCACTTTTAATCTTGCATTAGATGTTAGAAAAATAATTATCGAGCCCAAAACAAAAGATCGTACTTAACATAAAAACGATAAAAAACTGCCAAAAAGTTCTCTCAACATGCCATATTCAAAATTTCGCGGTAGTCGAAAGTCCCGTTATCAATGACGTCATGATTACAGGTGTACAAATGTGCGTAAATGCATTGTATAAATACAATGATCGGTTATCAAAAACTTCCTTGACCCAATGGTATTTGGGGAGCTGCATTGAAAAATGGTGGATGTTACAATCTCAGTGCGGATAGTGGTTTGCGCCTGAATTGGCTGCACCCTAGATGATGCGATCTGATTCTGATGATTCACCAGCAGCGAAATTACAGCGCTTTGAACCCTTTGGAAAAGGCGCTATATAAATACTGATTATTATAAATACTGATTATTAATATGATTTCATTGATACCGGGACTGTCGATCACCGCGAATTTTTAAAAATTGCATGTTGAAAGGGAACAGTTTTTATTCAATTAAGTAATGGTAAGTATGATGCTTTGTTCAATATTATAACTACGCGAAGATTTGGACTCGATAGTTATTTTTGTAACATATAATGCACAATGTTGTGCTTGCTGGACACCTCTTCTAAGTAAAAGATCGGCCTAAATGGTTGTGTGACTACGTTAGGATCGCTGGCCTCGTCATCTCCATAATCTTCATTATTATGTAACCGATTTGAACGAAACAAAGTTATAAATTCGCGGTGATCGTAAGTCCCGGTATCTATTTGTTAGGGGAAAAAAGTATTTACTGATAAGAAATTGCAAAATAATAATCAAATAAAAATGAATAAGAAGTTAAACTTTTAAAATTACATAATTTGTTTTGTTACAGTATATACAAGCGTAAGTACGATCCCGTTGTAACATACAATTAAGTGCACTATAGAGTATACGATTACAATAAACTAGAGCTAATTGTGATATCAGACCAAGGATGCTTCTCGATGCAACGTTTAGTTCTTGACCTTAGTTTTTCAATAAAAGGAATCTAATTGATAAGTGTCTGAAAAACATATCGAATACCAAGTGAATGCAAAGGACTCATCCGAAAACATCATAATTCCTTTCATTAACAAAAATAATTGAGTAATTCTGAATAGAAAAAAACCCACATCTATCTGGTTTTCATTTTAATCATGGAAAATTTACTCTTAAAGTGATAATTATGAGGGGAAAAAAATAGATTCTAAGTTCAAAACATTGGACGAGTGGACCTATTCCATTAAACATCAGAGAAACATAATGGACATATCACAACAATTGCGGCATCGTTTAGATGCCTCGTTCTCGTTTTCATGCATGAATAAAAAGTGACATACATTGTCACTTTTGTTTTAATCGTTCTTCTAAATGAAGAATCACATTTGAAAGAAAATCAATTTGGACGACAACGTAACAGACCTTTTTACTATCATGGATGAAATATCCACGATGTGATTTAAAACGCAGTTGAGCATAGAACCATCGTGTCAATGATCAGATTTAGATAGTATAGTACCTTTACTGGCATGGTACTGCGGCCAAAGTTTATAAATCTACTACAACAGTGATACTGGTATTTATTTGGCCACTCATTGGTTCCGGCAAAGACTATCCAAGGGCTAAATCCTCACGCCATATAAGGCATGATAAATCCACCATTCGACCCAACTGCTGTATTGCTGTATTGAGGCGGTAGAGCCCGTGTCTGCATGTATTCCTGGTAATATCAAAAGAAAGCATCTTCATCATATCAACATTGGGGAATACAACCTTCATCAATTTTCAAGCTTTAAATTAATTCGAACCAAACTAAATATTGTCAGTCTCTTTATTCCGCAATAACAACATAAAACAATGATGGATAGGAAGTTCATTCAAGAGAAGAGGAGCTGCAATAGCAAAAGATCTGATCCCCAAGAGCGCTAGATAATAGTTTCTTGAAGAAGTTGCATTTGTCCAGAACGAAGAGTGCGGGTTGGCACATAGTTTGATAACAATTCAGATATATATTATGGGTCAACATTGTTGATACATTTATATACAATAAGCAATAGTTTAAAAACAATTCTCTGAGCTACAGAGTCCCTTGGAGTCCCTTTAAAATTGGCGTAATATGGTTATCGTAATAATAACTTTAGGTCCTAACCGAATAACCGAATCACACAGTTATAACGAGACACCTGGTTCCACGGTGTAAATTGATGGATCATTTATATTCTACATACTACATGCATGTACAAAATATGGTTGTAAAAAATTCAATAAAACACAGTTGAATTTGCATTTGACTGTTAACAATCCTAAGAAAAGACATAGGCACTTTGAATGGGTTATTAGATTAGAGAGTATCTCTTCATATACATGTACTTACGTTGAGAGTAGGTGAAAACCTAATCTGTCGGAAATCACCAGGCATAAAGTATTCACTCATGTTATACTGATTATCAAACAGGTACTGTTGTGGACGTTGTTGTCTCGATTTATAAATGTAGACCAGAACCCCGACCAGTATCATGATTATAAGGATGACGACGACGAACACCGCGATAATGATTACGATATTTTCTGCCGACAAACCAGATTCTGTGGAGATAAAATAAAAACTACGGTTACATTATAATAACGATTCCTTTAAAAAGAATAAGGCGCTCAAATGAATAATAACAGAAGGCACACTCGGTCATTGAGAATGGAGCAGCGTCCTCATTTGTCTACAAGACTTGAGGTTTTCGCTTTTGTTATGCTCCCATGATTGTAAATCACGGAAAGGACATGATGGTAGTAATGCTAAATCATCTAGGACTTCAAGGGGGTATTTTTCCTGGACAGAAGCGTATCATCATGTAGGTGCTCTGGCCCCGGAACCGGAACCCTCCCAACCCCACAGATCTCTTTCCCCAGCACCCCTACCAGGACCTAAGGTAGGCCCTGGAGCCCACTCGACATTTTACAAAGTCTTGTCGGTTCACTTTTATTTCTTGTAACCCCCACCCTCAATATAAAATATCTAGCTACGTCACTGATGTTTTGTTGGAACAAAACCAAACTACAAACGTCAACAAAACATAATACGTAATTATTTTGTATCCGGATCCGACATGTTGTCTTTTACTTTGTTTTAAGATTGTATGTTTTAATTAATAATGAAGGAGAAATTTGCTAAATTTATGTACGTTTCAGATTTTTGATGCAATGTATAACAATAGATTTTTGAATAGAATGGCATAGAACCTGGACCTGAACCTGAACTTGGTAGGTTAAGTGTAGGGGTGTGTGGGTGTGTGGTCATGGGTAGTTGATGATGGAGTGGAGGGGGTAGGGAATCATGCAAGTCATCAGTCGTCATATACGCACCGTTTTGACATTGAGAACCCTCGTAATCTGGAGCGCAAGTACACGTATCATCGTCAGTGCAGGATCCTCCATTCAGGCACGGTTGAGTACAAACCACTGCAAAAGGGACAAAACGCATAGCTCTGATTAGCATTAGATGCATGCATGCGCCTTGTCCAAGTTATATTATACAGATAGGGCTATATATCGAACTTTACTGTTAAACAGGCTCTGGTGATTACATTGCCTCTGCATTGGAATTAAACGAAGGCAATTAAGAAGGGGACAGATCCTTTGACTTCAGACATGAAACTTAATAGTAATTTTCCCTTGATCTGTTGTAATGATTCAAATCTGACAGTGAAATGACAATTGTTCATAAAACTAACCATCCAATTCAGCTTTGGGTGACGTGTTGGGGAAACTGAATGTCATTCTGTAAGGTTATTCGAAGTTATGCAAGATTCAGAATAAAGTAAATCTGCTATCACAGACCGTTATAGCAAATACAAAACCATGTGGTTGACTGGGAGGAGTCCGAAATTCACCACAGAAAACACGAGAGATAAACTATCCATTTAGAATCCATATTGATAAGAAGAAGAGATAAAACAGCTATTAACAATGACGAGGCTTATCAACTTTAGTCATGCTTGTGATCAGCTTACCCAAAAACAATCTAGAAACACCGGCAGTGAAAGATCGTTCCAGAGGAAACGAGTCGGTTGTTAAACGTCGATGATAGCTAGAACATTTTCGATTTGTTAAAACATATTGAAATTATTCATCGTTATTCGAGGTGCCATGGGTTTTGCCAGTCTTAAATAAACGGCTAGCTTTCAACGTAATACACGATCTTGGAATCACTGACCTAGTATAACATAGGAAAATATACAACCTGTGTATAGGTCAAACAGTTTGGAATGGCACAACAACTTTGTGTGTGAGTGTGACAGATATTGTACAGGGTGTCTAAACAGTTTTGAAACCGTCAGTAAAATAATTTCGCAGTATGAAACTAAGAACATATTTGGATAGAGAACACTTGTAGAATTAGTTTGGAACCAAACTTAAGATAACAGTTATATGCATTGCCAAAGGACAGATGAACGTCTTCCTAACTGTACAACTGTATTTTCATATACAGTCATCAAAAAAGGTAACTATACAGGTAATAAATGGGCTTCTAACTCTTAAAATATACATCCTACCTAAAAATATTAAATTATAAAGTTGTTAAAAAAATTGTCTTCTTTAATATGAGATATCGCACGCTAGGATCGGGTGATTATTGAGGAAGTAGCACTCAAAAATGTAAGGAGAAGTCCGATTTTCATTTTCACATTTTTATTTTCTACACGCGGATCAATCTACGGGTACCTTATTGATTACCGGTAATAATAATAATAATAATAATAACCATATTTGTATAGTAGTACGGTAGTGCAGTTGGGGGTGCATGCTTAGGTTGGACAGTCAGCCGCATTGTTCCGATGGATCAATACGCCACACACACGCTACCTGTCATTCTCTCCCCCGTGTTGAAATGTAAAATGTGAATTTGAAATTGTGACTTTACCTTACATTTTGGATTGTCGCTTCTTAAATATTCAACCGATCTTAGCGTGCAATACTTCATATTAAAGAAGATAAATTTCTCAACAACTTTATAATTTAATATTTTTAGGTAGGAAGAATATTTTAAGAGTTATAAGCCCATTTATTACCTGTATAGTTACTTTTTTTGATGACTGTAGATGCGTATAATAATAAGTAAAGGGCAACAGAGAGGTATTTATGTTTCGTTTTCATTGCCGACTGAAATCATCCTTAATATAAGCATTATTAATGTCGTGCATCAAATGTAATATTAGTGAAAGCATTTTTTATATTATATTGGTATGAATGGATTTTGAGAAACATGCAGCATGTGATTACAACGATGTACATCACCATGAATCCTGCAAGTTGATAATTGGTAGTGGTATTGTGATGGTGAGTTATGTGACCAAACCTTTCAACGAATTTTGGGCCTCAGAAAAGTAATTCTACCAGTTTTCCAATAAATATGTTTTTAGTTTTATACTGCGAATTATTTTATCAGAGATATAAAAGCTTAAAATAAGTTTTCGAAACTTTTGGGACACCTGAACTTAAAGTTCCAGTCACTAAATCAAGTATTGACGGAATGCAGTGCATCATCTACTATAGAAAATCACAAACCTGTAGTTTGACATTGCGAGCCCTTATATCCGGTTCCTGTGCAGTCGCATGTGTTAGGTCCGGAGCATACTCCTCCATTCTCACACCCTGGGTTGCAAGCTGTTTAAACGTTTAAATAATAAACTGTTATTTATGATTCAAATACTCATGCACAAACTTACGCTGTATCTCTATATATCAAATTTTAAAAGTCGAAGTGCAAATCCTCAACTAATCAGCCAATTAGGTAGAAAGGGTGTTTTCAGCAGAGCATAAGCTCATAGTCTTTCATCCTTTCAGGCTTTCAGTTCCTAAGAGGTCAGAACCACTTCTGACGAAAGCTGGCCAAATGAAGTATTAATTAATATTTCTACTTGTAATTGATTGGGGAAAAAAGGTTACTTACTCGTAAATTGTGTAGTAGCTGGATCTATTTCATAGCCTGCGATACCTAATCCATTAGATAAAACACCTGCGATATCAGCGCTTGTACTAGTTGAACCAGGTGCAAACAGTAGCATTGAATTTACTACGATACTTCCAGGTCCAAATCCGGTTATGACTGCTTCATTACATCCGGGTACTAGATTGCAGAGAGAAACTTGTAGCTGTTGATAAATGAGAAAAACAATGATTCGTATAGGTTATGTTCGAAATAGCAGTCTTCTTGATTCCTTAAAAATACCAATAACAAATAAATTATAACTTAATTGTAGGGTTTGGAGCCACAAGGCCCTATTTACAATGCTGCCATGTGCAAGGTTGAATTTACAAGGGTACTAGTACTCCATATAGCACCAGAAAAAAGTGTATAACATATGGCAGCTGTTACAGCTAGTGACTTTTCACATCACTATTTTTAATAGGTACTTCCATAAAATAAATTTATGTTCAGCAATCAGTGATGGAGTACTTGAGTCCCCTTTTTGAAGGACTCGGATGTGAAGGACTCGGACTCGGACACTAAGGACTCGGGAATTGTGCCCGAGTCCTTGGTACTTGGACTCGGACACAAATGACTCGATCTCGAACTCGAGCGGTCATATCAAAACCTTTTCCTATATAAGTCATGTATATTATAGCGGGTGCCTAACTGCACGACTGCTCCAAGGACGTCTCGTGTATACATGTACAATGTACATTGGAGTATACTAATATACAGTATGTTGAAGGCTAAGCACACGGTACTGCGTGCTTGAAAATTTGTGGTATGATCTGATAAGTCGGAATTGACGGGTGACCTAATGATTCTATCAGGTTGAAACTGCGTTCATTGGATTCCTAAGAAAATTCCGAACATAGTACTGAAATGGATGGCGCTATAGCAAGTTATGAATTGGATAATACACCTATCAGTTGTAAGACGCACTATACGACCCCCGGGAGAGGTGCGTCGTGGGTGCGTCGTTTACCAATAATTCTTGACGGAGGTACGTCAGTGGCAGCCTTTGGTCCGTCAAAAAAAATGACGGAGGGTGCGTAAAGGTCTGTCACTTTACATGGGTGCGAATGGGCTGATATTTGACTGAGGGTGCGTATTTGGATGACAATGGTCCGTCATTTTTTTGACACAGGGTGCGTCATGGTACATGAGAAGTTGACGCACCTCGGTAAAGTGACGCACCACTCCCGGGGGTCGTATAGTGCGTCTTACAACTGATAGGTGTATAATGGAGTACCAGCACCAACCACGCACTAGATTTAGGCAAAGTCGAGGGTATTAAAACATTAATTAACGAGTGAAGATGATATCCGAAAACTATACCGATCATTTTATTAGAAAGGGGACATTGTAAGCTTTATTTTGCTACCATAAATACCCCATAGCATTTACGGATCAGTCAGAATGGACTGATATATACCAACAATTGCCTAAATCAATTTTTCAGTTTGAATTAATCGTGGTTTTGCAACAGTTGACCAAGGTTTTGAAGGACTCGGACTCGGGTAGGGTAGACTCGACTCCAACATGGTCAGTAATGGGGTTTTTTAAATGTTTCATTCTATCATAAGTATACATCATATTATGGTTTACAAGACATCATTCAAGTTTTGTGGCATTGATATTTTGGGAACATTGTTTTATTTTGGTACTTTATTTGCTCTAATGTCATAATTGTTATATAGCTACCATGGTGTTCATCTGCGAAATTGCTTTTTGGATACTCTATTTTTTTCTCTTTTCTGTTTTTATTTCGCTCAAAAAACATATATACAAATCACAGTAAAGTTACAATACGGTAATAGAAAGATAACAACATACAGTATACACACCTGGGTTACATGAATAAGCACATCAATAAGTATAAAGTAAAGCTTATATACAATTATTACTCCTCACAAAACTTTTCTAATTTTGTCCATTTATCAATGAATTTATACATTGTGTTGTTGCTGGTAGAGATATGTTTCTCAAGTTTATAATGGAATTTAATTAAATGTTTAAATGCAAGAATTGAAGGTATTCGATTTTGATATCTGCTGTCATAGATAACCTTTTTGATAAGTATTAGGCATAAGTTAATTAATGCACTACAGTCTCCTCCTTTGCCAATGCCAACCAGTATTTTCTTGTAATCAAGAACAATATTAAAATTCATGTTGAAATCAAACCATATTTTAAATTCGTCCCAGATGTTAATGGCATGAGCACAATCCCAAAATATATGCTTTAAAGTCTCGGGGAAGTTACTGCATGAAGTACAATTTACATTATCAACAATTTTCATCCTAAATAATCTACTATTAGTCATTAAGCAATTCAAATCAATCTTGGATACTCTATTGATATGTTCAGTTTTAATTCCTTGTTTACACTTTACAGGCGAACGATTTATTCTCTTTCCTTGAACTACTAAAACTTTAAGATGGTTCGTTCGCACTGTTTGATAACTATTGACATATTGCATGTTGAAAATTCTGTTTTGAACGTTAAACCATTTCGTTATTATGGTGATTTGATTCATATTAATTAGTGTTGATTTAGGAATCATATACGATTATGATATTTATATCACGATCGAATCCAGAGTTTTTAGATAATACCTTTAACTTGCATTTCCTAAATTTGACTTATTTTATTGAAATTCTACACCAATCGGTCAAACATTTAATGTATTCAGCATTTATTCAAAATATAAAATAGTAGTTAAAACTCGGGAGTGATAACCATACAATTTGAAAATACTTGTATGTAGGAACTATGAATTTTGGATTAAAGAGCATATTTATTCCTGGTCAGTTACTTTTTTGATGAGTGTGGAGTCGCTACCCCTTGAGTCATTAGAAATATGTACACTTACGATTGGTGTGAGTTGGTTCACTAATCTCCTATATTCTTGTGAGCTTTGATCCAATAGGGCCGCTGTGAACACTGCTAGTTGGTTGTCAATGAAGATGAAAGTCAGTGAAACCGCAATTGTTGATGATGGCGCTTTTAATATATAAATCAAAAACATATAACTAATCTGATATTTGTAACCACTTATCAAAAACAAATCAATTAAAAGAAATGTACAAATAATATTACTCAAAATTATGGAGATTGTAATAGCATTTACATATTCTAAAACTGCAATAGGCTATCCCTGGCATACGAAATAGTAGCCAAATAATATATCCCCATATACACCTAGCACATAAAGTCCCTGACCAGGTGCTTTGAGGTTTGCTAATTCAAAATATATAATCGGTACAAAAAATCTGAGATATACATTAAATGAGCAAATTTCTTTTCCGCAGTTTGATACCTCATTCAACAAAATCGAATGGATACTTTTAAAGTTATGGCGATTTTAATGACCGCGCATGCAACAGAAAAGTTGCACTAGGTATAGGAATCATTGATTTGTGTGTGATTACTGTCATAACTGTGTGCTATCTGAACGAGACAGATGAATGGGTATGTAGTGATAACCGTAATGTGCGGGACAAAGGGTGTATCTGGCTGTAAAGAATACAAGTCTTAGCTGATTAGCTGTGAGTTTTTTCAGTACGTAATCACACACAAATCAATGATTTCCTATACCTAGTGCAACTTTTCTGTTGCATGCGCGGTCATTGAAATCGCCATAACTTTAAAAGTATCCATTCGATTTTGTTGAATGAGGTATCAAACTGCGGAGAAGAAATCTGCTCATTCAATGTATATCTCAGATTGTTGGTACCGATTATCTATTTTGAATTAGCTAACCTCAAAGCACCTGGTCAGGGACTTTATGTGCTAGGTGTAGGTCTATGGCAGGTATGCATTGTTAGTGCCCTTTGCATACGTACTGCTAAAGTGTTGGACGAAATCTTACCATTTTAACCCGTCTTAATGTCTTATTTTATTTACGATTTATCTTTATACGTCGTCCAATAAAATTCCTTAATGTCCATAACTTTAATAAACACCATTCACAGGTGCCCTCTAGAAATGTGCTATTCCCTTAAGGGGGCTGTGCACCTTCAGGTACAGCCTCCGTAAAACTGCCGTAACTTCTTTATTATTCATTAAATCTATATAAAAGTATACATTTTTTTGCAGAAAAGGGTTCAATGAATCCAACCATGATGATGAAACTGACCATTTTGGGAGAAAATTATAAAAAACACGTTTTTTGACCCATTTTAGGTTCTGCAAAGATAACTCAAAATATATTTTGTTAAATTTCATCATACTAGTTTTTTTATTATATTCCTCATGCAATTCTCTAGGAATCGTGTTTTTTGTGTTTTTTTACTTTATTATTTTTTGAATTATCGACCAAAAAGTGCCAACAAATATTTTCACGATTTTGAAGGTTACAAAATCACGTTTTTAGCACTTTTTGGTCTATAATTCAAAAAATAATAAAGTAAAAAATAAAAAAAACGATTCCTAGGGAATTGCATGAGGAATATAATAAAACTAGTATGACAAAATTTGACAAAATATATTTTGAGTTATCTTTGCAGAACCTAAAATGGTCAATTTCATGATCATAGTTGGATTCATTGAACCCTTTCCTGCAAATGTATACTTTTATTAAGATTAAATGAATAATGAACCCTTTTCTGCAAAAAAATGTATACTTTTATATAGATTTAATGAATAATGAAGAAGTTACGGCAGTTTTACGGAGGCTATGCGAAGGTGCACATCCCCCTTAATCTTCTTTTTTATTAATTCTTTATTCAATGATAAATTCACATGTATGGTCTCTGTAGAATACACCACTGAGATACTGTAGCTTTTTATAAACGTTGTAAATATTTGTATGTACAAATAATATACAAATAAAAACGGTCACTTTTATCGAAACGGATTACTCAAAATTAAATTTTCCTATTATACCATTAACAAACACCATTTACAGGCGCCCTCTACTCACTTTATCATGTTATTATATGCAAATTCCCATGTATGGTCACCGTAGCACATACACCTAAGATACTGTAGATTTTTATGAATATTGTAACAGATGTGTTGGACTTGCCGGTCCGTTTTTAGATACTTTTTTCTATATAAACTTACAAGACGCTACAATTTCTTCGTACAATTCTGTTGAAATGACTATCTTCAATTGCGTCCAGAAAGTGGTTTGGAATTCTAAATGAAGATGAGGTTTATATTTCATGTTCACATTCAACATACCTGTTTGGTCGTCCATGGTTTGACAATAGGAACCTGAATACCCGGTGGCGCATGCGCACGTATTAGGTGCTGCGCATATTCCTCCATTCAAGCACTGCGGACTGCATGTTGCTATAATAGTTCAGTAACATTGTACAAAAAGAATAATTAGAAGAGAAAAAACATTTTCAAGACACCTTCGTTTAATTAGATATTCACTACGTCATCGTATCATCTTTTCTGACAACACTTATTATTATTATTATTATCATATATCGTGTTCAT
This sequence comes from Ophiura sarsii, assembly GCA_035610835.1. NCBI lineage: Eukaryota > Metazoa > Echinodermata > Ophiuroidea > Amphilepidida > Ophiuridae > Ophiura > Ophiura sarsii. The sequence continues at coordinate 60,334,103 of CM069447.1, read as the reverse complement.
ATTGCCGTCTTCGTTGATGGCTTAGAATTCGAAATTCGGATCATATGGTATTAAAAACCCTGAGTAAATTGTTGGATTTAGCATGTTTGTGTCCTTCTGTTATTTTTTCATTATCCACTTCAGTGCACGCACACATCACCATTTTTTTGTGCAAGGAGCTATGTTATTGTGAATCTCTCGCATGTAATGTATTAATAAATACCATCCGGCAAATCTTAAATTCGCCGGAGAATTTGTACTTGTCGCAATACTACTATAGAAAACTTTTTAATGGTCAAAACCACTAAATCATGGGTTGTTGATGAATTTTAGTGTATAGAGGGGTGAGGCTCTACATATTCCCAAATACCATAGTAACTCTGTGACCATAAGTCCCGCATGGTTAAATAGAGGATGAAAAGAACTTTACGGTGGATGTCTCTAAACTATGGCAGCATGAAGTGTGCATGAAATTGCACGAAATGTTGCTGTCGTTCTATTGTTCGCTGTGTAAATAAGAGTAGATGCGACCGACTTTACAATTTACATTGAAGGTTTAATTGAAGAATACAGTCATCAAAAAAGGTAACTATACAGGTAATAAATGGACTTTTAACTCTAAAAATATATATCCTACCTAAAAATATTAAATCATAAAGTTGTGGACAAATTTATCTTCTTTAAAATGAGATATTGCACGCTAGGATCGGTCGAATATTGAAGAAATGACAATCAAAAAAGTAAGGTAAAGTCACAATTTCATTTTTACATTTTACATTTCAACACTCGCATGCATCCCCCAATTGCACTACCGGTAATCGATAAGGTACCCGTAGATGGGTCCGCATGTAGAAAATAAAAATGTGAAAATTAAAATTGGACTTCACCTTACATTTGGGAGTGTCACTTCCTCAATAATCACCCAATCCTAGCGTGCAATATCTCATATCAAAGAAGATGAATTTTCCAACAACTTTATAATTCAATATTTTTAGGTAGGATATATATTTTTAGAGTTAGAAACCTATTTGTTACCTTTATAGTTACTTTTTTTGATGACTGTATTTTAGCCTACCAATACCACCAGCACCAGTACTGTGTGTAAAATCACATACGAACGTTTACAATACATAATAAGACATACCTGTTTGACCTCCCGTGTTTTGACAAATGGCACCTGAATAACCAGTGACGCATGCGCACGTATCACGTGATGTGCATGTTCCTCCGTTTAAGCACTGTGGATCGCACAATGCTGTAATTGGATAATAAATATAACAGATGTTACAACAATATATCAATCGTAATCGTGTTGGCGTTGAACCTGTATTTTTCAACCATTTGACGAAGAGAGACATTGAACTTCGTTTTAGACCTCATATCTAGTACAGGCAATTTTAAATGCCCATTTAACGTATATATATATATAAATTATAGATAGATATGGATTTAATACACATTTAATATTCTAAAATATTCAGAATTTGGTGCCCTAAAAAAACATGTATTTTGGTATTTTATCAAACTCCAGTGTACGAGAAAGAGATCATTTGTGATCACAGATCAAGAACATTTGTCGAAGCATGGTGCTTATTATGTGGTTTAAAATGTATGCTGACGATAACACAAACTATATTTCCACATATTTTCATGAATAATGTACTACATTATAGAATTCAAAATTAGTTTGCAGTTGAACTTGGATGACTGATCTTCAGTGACCTCTTTCCTTTGACTGTAGAATGATAATGGACTTTTTATTTTTATTATCAAAGAACGTAAGTTAAAACAAATCCGCTTTTAAAAGATTGGAGCAGCTCTTCAAATTCCGTCTGTAGAAGTGCAAAGTAAAAAATGTTTACTTTTACAAATTGAAATCATAGGCAATTCTCACCTCTAGCAGACTCCTATTGATATATTTTGTGCACGTGCTCCTTAAAATATTTGACCAATCAAATTGCTCTTTACGTCTCGAAGTCGAATTTAAGTGAATAATATGAGATATTGACCGCTAGTGGCTCAGAAAAAATGGAACTCACATGATTGAGGATCCAAGGTTTGACAATAGTTGCCTGAATAACCAGTGACGCACCCGCACGTATTAGTTGCTGTGCATATTCCTCCATTCAAGCACTGCGGACTGCATGTTACTGTAATAAATAGTTCAGTAACATTGTACAAAAAGTATATTAATTAGAAAACAATAAGCAACAATAATATGGAATTTCCCCAGACGCTTACAGAAAGAGACGTAGTCAAACGCCGTGTCTGAGGACAGTCAATACGAGCACTGCGGATAATTGAATGTTAGCAGTACAAATGTACAAAACGTGTATTTACCACTGTAAAAATAATATAAACCACGAAATAGGAAGTTTTTTTAACACTATGGAAGACTGGAGGTATTCATATGGATATTAGATATAGTCAATAATGTCGTGATGTGACACAAGCAAAACGTGTCAGAAGTCGCAAATAATAATTTTGAGACATAACCCAAACAAAGGGTAGATTTTTTTGATTTTTATTTCCTGGTATATTTGGATTTAATTGTCCATTCTTAATGACGAATAGGGTGATCTAGAAAACTAGTGTAATCTTTTTTTTCCTTCCATTTCAGACTTATTTGCTTGATCACTTCGCATACTGGCACCCATTATCTTTACTTTTTTTCTTCAATTTCATATGTTGGCATGAATACGAATAATAAGGTATAAGCCTTTATTCAAGTACTATATAAAATCACATGAGGGAAGTTCACATTGGACATAAATTACCTGTCTGACCACCTATATTTTGACAAATGGCGCCAGAATAACCAGTGAAGCATGCGCAGTTGTTAGGTGATGTACATGTTCCTCCATTTAAGCACTGTGGATCACATAATGCTGCAATTGTATAGTAAATATGTACAAAAAGAAAATTATAATGACAAGTAATAAGTTATGTTTTAAGGCAACAGCATGGGAAATTGTTAAAAGACGTAATAGAGAATCAGCCACGTGCAAACCGCCAAGATAGTCAATACCTCTGCCGCTGGTGTCATATCTTAAGAGAAAAGAGAAGAGGAGAAGGAGAGCGGATGTAGCGTCTTCCATACCACATTCATCGATCGTTGTTTACAGCAGGTGTTCGAGGATTGCTTTGTTCAGCCACACAGCTACCATTGCTCAATAGGCACAACGTTTCTTAGAATCTATACAGTTTTGTTTAATAGAGGCCTATCTGGTGACAATACTGTACAGTTTATTGTTAGATAGTGGTGTTTCCAGTGAAATGCTGTTAAGCTGGTGGAATTCATGTTTGTTGTGTCCGAATTCTCAATGTTAAAGCGTCTGTTATGATATCAGCCAGTTATTCGTCGAGTTCGATTTAAACTACCATCTTGATATATTACTTTGACTTTCATCATTTCTTTACAATTCTTAATACGGATGAGAAAGTACATTTCAAATACGGGGGTGCGTGTTGGCGCAGCGGATGTTTCCCTCGCCTTGCACCAAAGAAACCCGGGTCAATTCTGTGCACGACCGCGGGCTCTATGTGCATTTGGTTTATCACGATCCATGCACGCTCTCGCAGGTTTTCTCCGGGTTCTCCGGTTTCCTCCTGCTTTCAAAATCGGTGATCAGTTGTTTCGGTTATCAAAAACTTCCTTGACCCAATGGTATTTGGGGAGCTGCATTGAAAAATGGTGGATGTTGTTCATGTATGTGTATATGTCGCACCTTGGCGCTGATTTAGCTGCTGCCTGGACGTTGCATTGTTTAGTATGATTCACCAGCAGCAAAATTACAGCGCTTTGAACCTTTGGAAAAGGCGCTATATAAATACTGATTATTATTATTATTATTATTATTATTATTATTATACCATAAGGATCTAAATTGCTATGACTAACTGATGTGTAAAATCGCACAATTATATTCTCATTCGACTTACCTGTTTGGGGATTCAAGGTTTGACAATAGTTGCCTGAATAACTAGTAGTGCATGAGCACGTATTAGGTGCTGTGCATATTCCTTCATTCATGCACGGCGGAAAACACGTTACTGTAATGGTAATAGTTCAGTAAAAATGAATAAAAAGTATAACTATTAGAAGCGATTTCCCCAACACTGACAGACTATAAGGCATGGAAGGAGAATTAGTTAAAAACAGCGATTGTCTGAGCACAGTCAGTACGAGCTCATGCGGACCCAGTTGTAGGCACAGAGGCGAAGGAGACAGGGCATCTATAACGTAATCCCAGTAAACTTTGCCCAGTCACAGTACTAATTGTGAAGCCAAATACTGCTCCAGGGACCACTACTCAAAAATCAGATGTTCAGTCACAGCCGCCGTTGTTCAAAAACACAGTTTAACACAAATGATAAAATTTATTGCATATCTCATGAATAGAATAAGAGGTATCATGTTTCTTAATGTTCTTAAAATCAACAGTGGCGTACCCAGGGGGATGGGTCCAGGGGGGCGGTGACCCCCCCCCCCCCCCCCCCCCCCTCCCCCTGAAATAACCCCGTCGGTAAAAACGACACTCCATCGGTAGATTTGCGATATGACCATGCGATTTTTTTCGGCCGGTTATGTGGACAATTTCATTGCTACTCCTCCCCCCCCCCCCCCCCCCCCCCCCACACACACTTATCAAGATTTCAGCTGCTGACGGGAACAAATTGTGCATGTTTTACGATTTTTTGGGGGAGTCTGTAAACAAAACTGTCGGTACATCATGCCTTTCGTCGGTACACTATGGTCGTGCCCCCACTGTCAATCAACAAAATAACATGACATTAAGTTTGTGTTTTACTGCTTTAAAAAAGTTAAAGTCCGTTTGAACAAAATGTTGAGATACTTTTTCCCCAGTAAAGTTTAATTGCTTAGTCTTAATTCCAGTATTAAGTAAAAAGTCACTCGGTGATCATGGTGGTTCACAATGGACATACCTGTTTGATCACCCGTGTTTTGACAAATGGCGCCTGAAAAACCAGTGACGCATGCGCACGTATCAAGTGATGTGCATGTTCCTCCATTTAAGCACTGTGGATCGCATAATGCTGTAATTGTATAGAAAGGAACAATATATAAATTAATTAAATATATAAACGACTGCTTCATATGAATTTGACCACTGAAACTATGAAGAAAGATTTCTGAACATGATCCGCCATGTATACAGGATATCTCCAAAATACACAAAATAATATCAAATTAGTTAGAAGAAAACTGCGTTAAATTCGATTTCAGTAATTGCTGAGAATTTAGCGATTACGTAAAAGTAGTCAAAGCAAAGAACACCGTCCATCCAAGTTTGCTCATATCGAGAGATTCTGACAGCACTGACAAGAAATCGAACAATAATCTCTCAAAGATAACGTGCATTAACTTGTTTTTCTTATTCTATTTTTAATAATGTGCCAGCTATGAACAAAGTTCATACGTATATTGAAGTCAAGGTTATTTTCATCACATTTTAAACTTGATATTAGTATAAGTTGAAGTTTACCATCGCCAATATGCACGATACGTTCAATCTTTTTATTACAAATGAAAACAAAACGATGGTTAGTCTGAACATTGTTAGTCATTGACAGAGTTCAAGATAACCAAAACCATTGCGCAAACATTATCATGGTTTTTTATCTTCACATTTTTAACTTGATGATAATAAAAGCTGAAATCATATTGGCTATTGCCAAGTATGCACAAAGCTCAAATTATTAACGAAATTGAATACAAAATTGACGTTAATATAGATTGAACGAGAAATGGTAAATCTCTCAAAGACTAAATAGTTGTATTGTTTTTGTTTTCTGGTCACTATGAGTTTTACGATCGATACTCAGTACTTTTGTAACATGACGAAATGCATTTATCAATCAAAAGTGCTGACTAATTTGAAAGAGAATGGTTATGTAACAACCCGCGCAAATGAAAATATGTATACATTGTATTGTATTTCACAAACTTGGATGGAGGTGCTCTTTGACTACTGTTACATAATTTTTTATTTCTCCGTTTTTACTGAACCGAATCAAATGCAGTTGTATTCAAATCATAGCTAACTAAGTGGACTTTCTTTCTAGTTAAACTGATTTATTCCGACACTTATTCAGGAAGTTCCGAACCTAACTAAAAGTTCGTTGTATTTTTTGAGACACACTGTACACTGTAACGCTACGGTAATGGGTTAATGGTGGAGGGGACAATTAATAAGGATCTGATTTCAAGTCTACTGAACCTAAAGTATACCATTACTGCCCAATTTGTGTTACAAGATCACATGGTGGGTCAAATAGGGGTCAACATCTGTAATTGGTATGCAAATTATCTAACATTAAACGCTTGCCAAAACAATGCTGATATTTGGTTAATAATTGAGAGGACGTACCTCACTCAATTGGCTAGTGGAAATTCTAACAACATACCTCTCTGGCACTGGGATCCTGTAAAACCTGAGGCGCAACGACATGTATTGGGTTCCGAGCATGTTCCCCCATTCAAACACGGAGAACTGCAAACAATTTCTGCAATAACGAAATAGAACGAATTGATCTCCTTGAAATATTAAGTTTTATGGGATTAACCTTTATATAATCTAAAGGATATTTCATTTTGACTTTTAAATGCATTTGATTTATTTGAATTTACTTAAAGCAATATGATGGGATCTTTTTCAAATTGCACATATTATCGAGGGTTGAGCGCCAGAAGGCCGTAACTCAACTGTTGGGCAAAATGAGATTTTGGTATCAAAATAATTCATATATCCCACAGATTCTAAAGACTAACTCATAAACACTCTCAATGTTGTACTATAAATAGAGGTATGAGTTGGTTGGATGCTACAGAGTGTTACGGTATGGGTGCCAACTATTCAAAGTTTATTATCTCAAAATAGCTTTTTTTCTCGATTCAAGGACTCATATATATAACTTGCCTGTATTTCCCGTAAAAACCCCATCACGGAACTTTACTAAATCATAATGGAAATCTGCATCAAATTTAAGGACTTTTCAATATAAGGTACTCCATTCTACCGGGTGGTTAAAGAAAAAAGTAAACCCAAGTGCAACTACATCGGAGAATTTGTGTTTAATTAGTCTTGATCCGCTGTTTAGAAATGATCCTCAAAAATTGGTACGTTTAGCTTTGTTAGTTCTTCAAAAGTGGTTCATTACAGAAAGCATGCAATAATCTGACTAAGTTTTTTTTAACCACCTGGTATTGTGTTCACTTGTGTATCCGTTGCGATTGTAGCCGGAGGCACTGTAAGTGTGCCGCCAACACGGTTCAATCCATGGAATTCTATTTATGAACGGAAAAATACTCCAAATTTTATTTTGAAGCAATTAGAAAACTAGTTTCATGTTTCTAAATGCAATTTGACAAAAGAAATTGCATTAAGAAGAAAAATATAGAGGGGGATCAATGACAAATATCTCATAATATGCCTTGCGATGCTATATTTATCATACCTGTTTCACATTGAAGGCCAATAAAACCGAATACACACTGGCATGTATTAGGTCCTACACAAGTTCCTCCATTCATGCACGTAGAGCTGCACACCCCTGAAATTTGAAGAAAATATCAAATAAAAATATCATCTTGTGAAATTCAATATCAACTAGACATAAGCTGCGATCGGAGATCGCGGATATTAGTCTAGCGTATTACATTTTGCCCCTTGACCCCAAGTTCACGATCAGAGGAATCTTTTGACCTATTCTGACAATCATCAGTCATTTTCACTCGGACAAGTGGCATTTTGAGTAAATTGAGTGAAAATTTACATTTTGACCTCTAGTGACCCCAAAAAAATTTCGATTCAAAAAACCAAACTATATTTTATGAAGACGGTCATGATAAATATGATGACCGATTTTGACGTTCCTGGGTCGTTTTAATAAAATGCAATGGCGTTTTTAGTGAAAATCACGTTTTGACCCCTAGTGACCTTTTCTTGACCTTTGACCCCAAAATTATAATTGACTTTTTTTCTTGGCTTATCAATGCGCACAAGAAAAAAGTAGTCCCGTCAAAATCAGAGCATGTCTTAAGATTTTCACCTGTATAGTTCAATGACCTCTAGTGACCCCGTGTGACATGTCACTTTAAGTGCAGGAGCAACCTATATGAACATGGTCAAGGGAAATCTTTTGACCAATTCTGACAATCATCAGTCATTTTTCCTCGGACAAGTAGCATTTTGAGTGAATGGAGTGAACATTTACATTTTGACCCCTAGTGACCTTTTCTTGACCTTTGACCCAAAACTTATGATTTACTTTTTTTCTTAGCTGATCAATGCGCACAAGAAAAAAGTAATTCCGTCAAAATCGGAGCATGTCTTAAGATTTTCACCTGTATAGTTCAATGACCTCTAGTGACCCCGTGTGACATGTCACTTTTAGTGCAGGAGCAACCTATATGAACATGGTCAAGGGAAATCTTTTGACCAATTCTGACAATCATCAGTCATTTTCCCTCGGACAAGTAGGGTTTTGAGTGAATGGAGTAAAATTTACATTTTGACCCCTAGTGACCCCAAATATTTTTTGATTTTAAAAACCGAACTATTGTACATGCGTACGGTCAAAAGGAATATGTTGACCAATTCTGACGATCCTAGGTCATTTCACTAAATTGCAAATGCGTTTTAAGTGAAAATCACGTTTTGACCCCTAGTGACCCCTGTGTGACCTTTGACCCCTTATGCTTTGAAACCTGAGTAGTGGTGCACACAAGTGTACTTGTGACCAAGTTTGATCAAAATCGGCCCAACGGTTACGGCGCAGGAGGTCAGAGGTCAGAAGGCCAAGAAGAAACAGGACGAATACAGTATATTAGTCGTTTCTCGACTAATATAATTATATCAATCCACATCATTGACAGAAAACCCACTAAAATGACACGTAAAGTGTGACACCTCTCGAACACACCTTTTTAAAAATCCTACAAAATAACATGACTTTGTGGTTGCAGCAGTGTGCGCAAGTTACAAATACCAACATAGGGAAACAGAAACACTAGTGCGTTTAGCTCTTCCCTGACTTTTACATCAGACTTGAAAATTAAACAAAACCAATGCAAATATGTCCATAATGTAGAAATATTACAATGCATAACGCTCTGTTCATTCGTTAAGGTTGCTTATATAATACATATGCTCATGCAAAATCATTACGTCTATCGTATACGTATGTATTACGTTCAAGTAACTTAGAGGTATGAGCACAAATTTTTTGTCAGGGAGTGCCCCCCTCTGGCTACGCCACTGCTGGCGTCACCTCCAAACTTCAGCTGACACAGAATAATAGCGTAGAGCATCCTTACAATTTAAATTTGGTGGCGTAAACATACCCATTTGGCAAATATCGCCTGCATATCCAGTCGTACAATCGCATGTGTCCGGTGACGTGCACTCTCCTCCATTCACACACGCCGGGCTACATACCACTGTAATACAATATGAAAAAACGATGTATTTTAGTTATCTTTTCTTCTGTCAAGGTTCCCTCTTTTACACACACACATTTCGTATATGTCGTGATATGCTCATAATATTGTGTTGCATATCAATAAACATCTGATGAGTTAATCTTTCAAATAACACCAAATTTGTAACAATCCCTTGTTACACTACACAGCCACTTTTGTGATGCATATTTGGGCTTTTTTAAACTTTATCATGGTAGGTGGAGGAGGACATGTATGTACAGGCGATGGTGTGGAAGTTTTGAAATGAATGTTTTGTTGTTGTTGAGAAGTATACATACCCATATCACATTGAGCGCCTGAATAACCTGTTACGCAATCACATACACCGGGTGATGAACATGTCCCTCCATTCAGACATGGTGGGGAGCACATTGCTGTCAAAATGAAAATGAAAATTTAATATTACGTTGTTGTTTTAACGTTTTTATAGATACCAAAATGTTTGCTTCGAATATATGTCATATCACACACCTACAAAAATAAATTACTATCTATATATCTATAATATGTTTATGTAGTTATATAGTCTCTTCTATAGTTTCTGTATGCCTCCACCATCGCATTATTCCGTGATCACGATATAACCTCTGCGACGTCGATAACGAGGTGATTTATTGTATATTGTGGAAAGCAGACGATGTGAACCATAACAATGGTAAACATGGAGGGTCACTGTCTCGGTCCCCGTTTTTCTGTGGTAATGACAGCGTTTTGAACGACTTACACGATTCAGCTGATCCTAAAATACGAGAAGGCAAATTATAAAGTATGCGATCAGCATATTGACAGATTATGCTTTAGCTGTGAGAAGTGGTCTCGCGACCGTAGAAGCTTTAGCAACATAATCTCAGCTCGAATCCTTCTTACTATACAAAAAATACAAGGAATCATATACGGCATCCTGCCGATGCTCTTCAGCACTTAACACGTGACTACTTTCGACAGCCCCCTCGATTTATGTTACCAATGTAGGAGAAAATTCATGAAATAAAGCGTCCTCAAATGTTTGCATTGGAATCCTACCTGATTGGCATTGAGATCCTGTGAATCCCGTCCTGCACATACAGTCATTAGGTTGAGCACATATACCACCGTTTTGACACTCCAAATCACAGATGGCTAAAGGTAGATAGTGGTTAAAAGCAAAATAATCATCATTATAAATAAGTAACATCGACAGTGTTATTTATACCGTATAGTACAAACAAAGCAAATATCAATATACGAGGGTCATTCAATAAGTTCTACCTCCTCTCTCATAACATCGCTAATATGAATGTCAGCCCCATGACATTTGTCATGATTAATAGCTCCGAATCATAGCTGCACATTAATAAAAAATGATAATTGATATCTGTTTCACTTTTGTTCTGATGCGGTCAGAGCCAAAGAGAAATTTTGGACCTTGGTGACGGAAATTACCCTCAAAATAAATACATATTGTTTCGTTTTTTCTCCGTATTGTATGGTTCTATAAGAGAACGATTTTAATACTGAAATGAAAAAACAATAGATTATTATCTAAATTTAATACGGTATTCTTATGTTTAATTAAATATTGTAAGCAATATTAACTCTTGTAGTCTTGGAAATAATATAAACTCAAATGTATTGATATGCCTTAAGAATATTGCAATATTGCTAATCGGTAAAATTCGTTGTTACAAGTCATGCCAAAGTGATGCCTCATATGTTTAAACCTTGAGCCTGATAGTCACATTATAAGTTTTCTTATTCATGAGCAACCTTCAGAATAGTCCATCAGATAGTGTATCGTAGAAAATCATCTATTTAAGACATTTGGAAAACCTCCAATTTAATCCTGTATAATGAAGAGCTATCAGTTCTTATGAAAAGCAAATATGAATTGTACAGTGTTTCTCTAGGGTAGGGTTAAACTTAAAGGTGTATGTTCCGATCACTTTTTTGGGGCTATGATTTTATTTTCACATCAAGATATTTTGATATCAGAAGAATCCCCATATTTTTCTCATTATGTCTGTAAAATCTTAGGAGCCAGAAATGTTCCATTTAGAAATTATAGGCTAAAATGTGGTGAATTACTGCCAAAGGTGGTTAACCACCAACTAGTTTGTGTACTACTCAATGGGCAGATATTTTGTGACCGTGTGGTTCTCAAAATAGAACCATTGGAGTTATGCAGCTCAAACTTTGGAATGTGACAATTTTAAGGATGACCTTTCATGTAAAATAGAAAACATCAAGTTGAAAATCGGGCCAGAAATCGGAACATTTACCGTTAATGGTTGTCCTAATATGGTTCTGGCTAATCAGAGAGCTTATTTTTCCTAACAAATCAGTTATTTTAATTGTTTATAGTCTCGTGAAGAGATATCTGAAATTTAGAACTGTTAAACTTGATAGATTTGTATCTTAGAATTGGCCAAATCTTCATCTTGTGCGATCATCAGACAACTGTTTCTATTCTGTGTATACCGGGGAAGACGTTGGTAATTGCGGACGAGGTTGTAAATGCCAGTTATTGCGAACGTGATTGTAATTAGGTTATGCCTCTGGAACAATTCCTAAGGTAGAACTTGTTTTCATGGCGGCACTTGGAAACAAGCTCAGATCTTTTGTTGAGGAGTCTACTTTTGTCGCCGTTGATGATGTACAGCTTCTCCGTGAGGTAAAGGTCGCACCGCTTGGATCCGTTGACGTATGCACGCGCTCTGGTGATGATAGACCATTTTATGGTGAATGGTTGGTTCTTCTTCTTTAGCTGCCACGCGTGTCTTGAGAGCACAGTGTTGTGTTGGTGTTTTTAATTCACTTCTTAAGGACTTTTCAAAAGTCTCATTTCCAATACACAGCACGAGAAGAAAGGACCAATTGGGGTCTCTGTGTATGTGTGTGTGTGTGTATACCCAGGATTGACGGGGCTATCGATCGCACAGTGCAAATGCGTCGGGGTCGTACGACATTGTGTGTTTTAACTATTGGTCTTTTTTCTCGTGCTGTGTATTGGAAATGAGACTTTTAAAAATAGGAAATATTTCTTTAAATGGTGCTAATCATGGTTTATCTTTGTTGTTAGGGGGCAAATTTGGTATCAAATTATGCCTCAAAGAATCATCTAAATGCCTATCTAGCCTGTTTGGTCAAACAAAATTTGAATGTTACTCAAAATGACATAAACAAAGTGGTATACTTTCTTTCATATCGAAGTTATTGACACACATAAGTGGAATATCAATAATCTATAATAGGTGTGAAAGTCAATCCATTATGAGTTGTATAGGTGAGAGTCAATCACCGGATTAGGTAGGTAATCACTAATCAGTCATAAAAGTTGGATCATAATAATGAAAAATGAATACAATAGTCAATAGAAAACAGGATGAGCTGGTAGACTGGGAAAATGTGGCTATCCAGAAAAAGCATTACGTTACACCAAAAGCATTGAGTTTGTGTTTCTGTTTGTGTCTGCACATAGAGTATAGTTCTGAGCGTTTGTTTAGAGTGCATATCCTGGGTGCAGTCATGATGTGAAACTTCTCCGCGATGCATGGGTTCAAGGCTCAAGATAACAGTTTTTTTACCGGGAGCTACTTTTTTCAAAAGTAGCGCCAGGATCATGGGATTTATTGAGAACCGGGAGCTACTTTCAGTCTACCGGGAGCTAACTTTTTATTAATCCAGCGTGGCAGCATTGTAAACTCGAAATTTGAGGTCTTGGGCAAACTTCCCGATAGTCAACGGGCGCTGGTTTGGACAAAATATCAGCGCTCGGTTATTTATTTTTCAGCATTACCGGGCGCTATGGCAGAAGGACCGAGGGGTAAAAATCGCCCAGCGCCCGCTTATCTTGAGCCTTGCATGGGTTACAGCGCTTTGAGGCCGGGTTGTATGGAGTCGCGTGTTGGATGATGGACCATTTGATGTGGAATGGATCTTTTTCCGTTTTAGATTCCAGATGAATTTGGATAGTTCTGATGCAAGAGATTTTTATTCATCGTTAAATGATTGTGTGTGATTACCTAGTCTCTCCTTGAAGGTGGTGCTTGTGAGACCAATGTATTCCATTGATGGGGATGAAGTGGGATGTATATTAATCACAGCCGAACAAATGTGTTCAAAATCGTGATACACCTATAATTATGGTGTTATTGAACCCCGCAAATGTTTGTCTTCCGGTATGGTAAACTCGCCTAAACAATAGTGGCAGGCTATAATGAGTGTGGACAGAGAACTTTACTTAGCTTTAGAATGACATATGCAGTGATTTAGTTTGAACTGTTATTTCCGTACCTGTTTGACATTGAAGACCTTCGTAGCCTTGTGGGCAGTCGCACACATTGGGACCAGTACATGTTCCATCATTCTCACACGGTGGATCACAGATATCTGAAATTCAAATGAAATAAACCAAATTAAATAAAAGTATGAGAAACTAGTCCCAACTGGAACAGTGGTAAAGAACACTAACAGGATACCCGAAGGTGTACAGAGGGATGAGTAAAAATGTAATATGTAATAAAGTGAAACTTATCCCAACTGAAAGTGGGGGATGAAAAAAAAGGGGGGTAGAATTGGAGAATAACGACGTTTCGACTGGATATACCAGTCTTTATCAAGTTTAGTAGAGAGCAAGACAAAAGTATTTGCTATGAGCAAAATACAAGTCAAGCTAAAAGAAAGTCAGAGTGCACACATAGGTATGTGAAACACACTAGGGCAGTTGTTGTTCCCTTGAGATAGAGAGACATACTGCCTAAATAAATAGTGACATTAGCAAATATTTTAATAAAGCTTAATAACATAATTCGTTGACAAACACTTTAAGAAACCATCAAGTATCCTACCGTTAACTTCTATACGACTCGTGTCTATGCCTAAACCACCAGCCTGATCACCACTTGTCAATGCATTCATAACATCGGTGCCCGTACTTGATGACTCGGGTGCAAGCTCAATAGAAGTCGCCACTATTACACTACCAGATGACAAACCCGTTACTGTCACTCCTACGCATCCAGGTACGCAGACTGCCACCGTTAACTGGGATTATTGGAGTGAAAACAAAGACAGCGATACTTAATTATGAAGCTAGACTTAGTTACATCTACCATATATCGATTGGTATTTTAACTACAAAACTGTAGGCCTACACTTGATTTCTATGAATGAGGTACCAAACTACGGAGAAGACATTGCTCATTAAATGTATATCTCAGATGTATAGTACCGATTATGGATTTTGGATTAGCCAACATCAAAGCACCTGGTGAGGGACTTTTTGTGTTAGGTGTATACTTTCGTTGGAAGCGTCTACAGTCATCAAAAAGATGTTTTTTATCTTTTATTGTGTATCACTATCATAATTTTCACATTTCACATAGTTTCATCATGTTTACATTACATTATCGATACTTTCACATTTCATGTTTACATTTCATATCAAATACATGTGTAACACATCCACATCTGTTTTTTCATCGTGTTTTCATTGCATATCATTACATAACACATTTTCATATGCTTTTCAGCATGTTTACACATTTTCATATCAATTACACGTATAACACATTTTTATGTGCTTTCATGTTTACATTGCATATCATTACATAACACATTTAATATGCTTTTCAGTATGTTTACATTGCATATGTATAGCACATTTTCATATGCTTTTCAGCATGTGTACACATTTTCATATGCTTTTCGGCATGTTTACACATTTTCATATGCTTTTCGGCAAGTTTACATGTTTACATTTCATATCAATTACATGTATAACGCATTTTCAATTACATGTATAACACATTTTCATATGCTTTTCATGTGTACGTTGCATATCATTACATAACATATTTGTATACGCTTTTCAGCATCTTTACATTGCATATCATATATATAGCACATTTTCATATGCTTCAGCATGTTTTTTTACACATTTTCATAGTTTCATTATTTCATATCAATAGCATGTATAACACATTTTCATATGCTTTTCATCGTGTTTGCATTGCATAACACATTTGTATATGCTTTTCATTTACATTTTCATATGCTTTTCAGCATGTGTACACCTTTTCATCTGCTTTTCAGCATGTTTACACTTTTTCATATGCTTTTCGGCATGTTTACATTTCATATCAATAACATGTATAACACATTTTCATATGCTTTTCAGTATGTTTATTTCAACATTACACGGTATATCATTGATTACAAGTCATGTTTACATTTGATATCATAATACAGAGCATCATGTTTAGATTGTTGTATATTTAGGCCCTATATATTTTTTTCTTTAAAATTTATTTTCTATCATTCACACCTTTTGCATAGCATGATCACACTACAATACATATATTCATAAATACCGATATTAATCCATGTTTGCATCACATGACCAAATCATACGCTATAACAAATATATATTTTTAAAGATTAATAAATTCAAAACATATATAAATTTAATAATCTCTTATTTTGTAAAACATAAACTGAATTATTCTTTTTTTTTCTTTTTTCCCCAAAATAGCCATATCGTTCAGAATTTTACTTTTCTATATAAATAATCCTCTCAAAATACTGATATTTCAAATCTTGTCCAAAAATAAAATAAAATTATGAGTATACCAACAACAGAAAAAGAAGTCATATAACTGTTTTGGTGTTATTATTTTTTTTCTGGGGTGTTTTTTCTTCTATTTTCAAATATATAAAACAAAGCTTAAGATTTATTTACTTAAATTTCAAATATAAGTAATTAAATCATCCGAGCGCATATAAGTTTTGCGTTTAAGACTAAGTTTGAGTAAACAAACAATCAAATTAAACAGTCACATTCGGGTTTACATATAGTTTGTGTCTTCATAATGATAGTGCACGTTTACATTTAACATGGAAACATATCAAAACAACAAAAACAAACATATCTAACATAATTCTTTATAACATATCATGTTACGGCATATTACGTGTACTAAATTTGCTTCAAAATTGTCAAAAATCACTTTAAACATTTCTACATTTCATAGTCTAACTATTCAACACACAATATTGCAAGCCTTTATAACTTTAACCATTTTCTTATATTCAATTCTTTTTCAAATAAAAATATCAAATTTGGGTGTTTCCCATATTTGTACTTACTTATGCACAGCTTTGCAATTACAATTAATCTATTTATATACTTGTTTTCTTTATCGTTTCCTTTACAAAACCCAAACATGGCATCAGTAAGAGATATATTAATTGTTTTCCCTGTTTCCCTAGTAACCATTTTGTTTATTTCTGACCATATCTTTCTAATTATTTTGCAGTTAAAAAAGAAGTGTTCTAAATAATCT
Organism: Ophiura sarsii; assembly: GCA_035610835.1. Taxonomy (NCBI): domain Eukaryota; kingdom Metazoa; phylum Echinodermata; class Ophiuroidea; order Amphilepidida; family Ophiuridae; genus Ophiura; species Ophiura sarsii. Next base: position 60,317,297 of record CM069447.1, on the reverse strand, counting down.
TTCTCGTTGCATTTTTCACACATATTGCTCCTTGCTATTCCCATTTTTTCTAAAAGAATATTTGTAGGATATATATTACTTAAGATTTTCCAGTTTAAAGTTATAAGCCTTGCTTCATTGGCGTGGGACGGTACGTTTTTCCAAATGGTCTCCCATACGAAATTATAATTTGGAAATTTTCTTTCCCAGAAAATTTGGCAAATTGGTTTGACAGAAATGTCAGTAATCAATCTACAACGAACAATTTTAGATGTACATTGTTCTAAAGGATAAAAGACCAGTTTATTTTGTATACCATTTTGGTGGACTTTATTTGAACTTGTATTTTTATATTCTTTCCAGCTTTCTGGAATGGATGATAGTAACAAAAAGATGTTGATTGATTCACATTTTTCATTTCAACACGAGTATAACAGGTAAAGCGTGGTGGATCAATGCGGCCGCCGGTCGCCTATCCAACCTGGGCATCTACCGGTGAATTTGGACACTATCAGTAATCAATAAAACAGGATTTAGTTTTTGGATTTTATCAAACTACAGAAGAATAAACGTAAATAAAGCTTTATTTATCTAATGTAGTTGCAGATTATGGCGTTGGCTAACTTACCGGTGGTAGGATTTCTGCTATCAATGCCTGGGATTCTGGTGACGATATGTCCGCCAGTTCTGATGTGTAAACCAATGGTTCACCTCCTGCGCTAGTTAGGGGAACAGAGCATGCTATCGTAGGTGGCGCTAGAATAGGAAACAGAACGTCAGGTACAATCAAAATCTTAACAATTCCACTAAAGGTTGATTCGAATTATAATAATAATTTTCTAGACCAGACGGAAACGTGCCGTGGAATGGTACATTAGCCCTTGATGTGCATTTTGGCCCATCAAGAATGAAGAGTTTACTTGTCAGATTTTGAGAACAGTTAAATTGGTGTAATAACATTAAAGTATTACCATGCTATATACATAATTAAATTCCTCACAAAAAGTATCAAGACACCTTACACATGTTCCAATAATTAACGGCCCGAAAGGGTATGGATTGATCGAAGCGAATAACCCAGTGCGTACTTTTGTTCTGCGTATTTTGACACCTCAATTGTTGAGATACGATGTTGCGGAGCGGAGTTATTGCCATTTCAATGGTCGTAAGTACAGTTTCAAAAGTGACAATCATCCCTATATAGACAATAGATGCAAGTGTGCATTTATTGTTTTGAATGATCAGGTTTTATGCTTTACACACGTGTACAAAATGCAACATACATTCAGAAAATGAAGATAATGTGTTCCTTTCACAACACATATTTATTGTTTTCATTCAACTTCAACTTTGCCATGATTTTATCTTTTTCTGCAGTACTCTGTATGTCCACTATCATTGTCCACAGCAGCGTGTGTATAGCATAAACCTGATCATCATGATCATTGATAATAGTAATGCAAACCTGCTTCTATAGGGACGATTGTCACTTTTGAAACTGCACCTACGTCAATTTAAATGACAATAACTCCGCTCCGCAACATCGTATCTCAACTATTCGAGGTGTCAAAATACGCAGAACACAATTAAGCACTGGATCATTGGCTTTTGATTAATTCATACCCTTTCGGACCATTTATTATTGGATCATGTGTAAGGTGTCTCGATACTTTATGTGAGGAGTTTATAATAACATGTGTATCTGGAACTGGACCTATGCCAAATAGCTGCATTGCTGGGATTTGAACCGTTATATCACGTGGGGGGATAAGGTTGATAATCAGTATGCCTTTTATACCATTTATCACGCTGTATTTAACATCTGTATTTACTTTAACATGGTTAACAATAGTACATATTGCGTGATATACAGGACTATTATCATTGGGGGCAATAATTACATCAGCTGTGAAAGGTCTATAATAGTCCGCTTGGGAATATGGTCCTGTTCACCTACTAGAATATAAATGCGAGGGACAGTATTATAGTCCGGTTATGGCTAATATTCCTACCCGTATTCCTAGTGTCATAAGAAGCCATTGACCCACGGACTATAGTTACATGGGGACTTTAGCTCCTCTCCAGTCACATCGGCGCCGGCGCGACTAGAAATTAACCCCCTAAGTTGTCGGGGTTTTCTCTCATGATAGTTTTATTCCCAAAAACACGCCTTGGGAGTTAGGGTTAGCAAAACTTACCTGTGCAGTTAACTCCATTGCCATCATAACCTTCGTTACATTGACAGGTGTATAACCCGGGAGTATTGGTACAGGTTGCCACTTTGTGGCAGTCATCGAACTCGTCGGCACATTCATCATCATCTAATTAAGAAAAATAATAATAGTGGCAAAATCAAGATGACGACGTGATTGAATTATTGTGAGTTAACTGTATCTTTTTACCGTCCATGGTTAGTCTGAACAGCGATGCAAGTAGATAATACATGGTGTACCTAAAATGTATTGCACAGTATTCTGCTTGGCAAAAATGTATACCACGACATGCAGTACTGTATGACCACATACATATTTCTTCAGTAGGGCCTACATTATGCAAGTTCACTGGAGTCTTTTATTGAGAATTGCAGTATAAAGAGCCCATAGCAGAAAAGAGTTGTTGATGATATGGTGATACACAGTACCCATCGTCGTGTCTTTCTTCGTGAGCAAAAAACAGGGTAGGCCCTATGCCACGCTTTGGTGCATTGCACAGGACCCATCGCGCGATAAAACGCAAAATAAGTACATGTAGGCCTACAGATCTAGATCTTACCGGTACAAGAAACGCCATTTCCTGTGTAGCCGTCTTTACAAGCGCACGTAAACGATCCTGGTGTATTGGTACATGTAGCATCGGAACTGCAACCATCGGTTCCTAATACACATTCGTCGTCATCTAATAATCACAAAAAGGAGTAACACACTTAAAACTATACTGATCGTAATACCACAAAAAACGAAAGTCCACACACATTAGATAGTCAACCTGTTCTAGGATCAACCAGTCTCTTACCAGTGTCCGAATTAAGGAAATACCTGGTTGTCCAGACAACCAAGCAGGCGATTCTGATTGTCCACCACAATTTTTGGTTGTATGTGTTTAATTGGTTTTAACCAATTAAACTGACATACAAATGAATCTAAAAATGATTAAGTTAATCTTAATTAATTAACTTAACGAAAGTTGCCTCGCCGTGTATGCGAATTGCAATGCCTAGACCGTAAGACACAGATATCTATGCTATTTACTACATGTACATTGTATTACTGCCGATACCGACTACGAATACATACCATGCATACAGTGTGTACGGTATGAATATCAAACATACAAATAACATGAATACAGGACCAAATTAGATCATGGAAGTACGATAAATGTAGATGATTAGATAGATATATTTGCCGACTTTGCCGTCTGAAACTTGCTTGAATTGTATTAGTATTTAGCTGGTTCATTTGGTTTCATTCATAGTTCTGTGAAATATTTATTTATGTGTTAACTTCTAGTACGACTTTTAGTTGTCCGCATTGTGCCTTAACTGCCCAGGTAATATATATATACTCTTGAACTCCAAAACTATAGCTCCTACGTTAAATAATAAATTATAAAGTTGTTTAGACTTTTTCTTTCTAGTCAGTTAATTATTTTGAGGACTGTAGATTGTAACTTTTGGAACTGCATAATTTTATTTATTCATAATTTGTTATCAAACTTTCACAATGTATAGCCTTCGGTAGCAAATAATTGTGTATCAAAATGTAGATAACACATTTCGTCAAAGATCTATATCAATTATATCATCCCACTGTATATTAGTTGGCTAATATAGTACTCACCTACAAACGATACCAGCACCTATATACATATAAATAACCCGTGTTGAAAGTATATGAGAATGATCATACTTGGTCATTAATGTAATAATATACACCTAGCCCCAAAAGTCCCGGACCAGGTGCTTTGAGGTTTGCTAATTCAAAATAGATAATCGGTACCAGAAATCTGAGATAAACATTAAATGAGCAAATTTCTTCTCCGCAGTTTGATACCTCATTCAACAAATTCGAATGGATACTTTTAAAGTTATGGCGATTTTAATGACCGCGCATAACAACAGCTAAGTTGCACTATGTATAGGAAATCATTGATTTGTGTTTGATTACTGTCATAACTCTGTGCTATCTGAACGAGCCACCTAGGTATCTGGATGAATGGGTCTGGAGTGATAACCGCAATTTGCGGGACAAAGGGTGTGACTAGCTGTGAAGAATGAAAGTCTTCGCTATCTTTCCACACACGTTTTCAGTGTGTAATCACACACAAATCAATGATTTCCTATACCTAGTGCAACTTTGCTGTTGTTATGCGCGATCATTGAAACCGCCATAACATTTTGCTTGAGCATGGTCCCTTCAGGACCCAAGCGTGTTTCCGTATGGACCGACCGTGTAAACAAACAAACAAACAAACAAACTTAAAAAGTATCCATTCGATTTTGTTGAATGAGGTATCAAACTGCGATGAAGAAATGTGCTCATTTAAAGTATATCTCAGATTTTTGGTACTGATTATCTATTTTGAATTAGATAACCTCAAATCACCTGGTTCTGGACTTTTGTTGCTAGGTGTACTACATGTAGTGCTTGGCTAACAGAGTACTCACCTACGCACATTACACCATCACAAGTATTTCGCGTTTTGCAAGTATATGTGAATGATCCTACTTGTTTATTAGTATTGGCTAATGTACTATAATATGCTACTCACCTACAAACGATACATCATCACTTGTATTTCCCATGTCACAAATACAGTTAAGCACACAATTATTCATACCCTTTGAAAAATATGATTTTCTGAATTTTTCTCATATCTATACCAGCTGGAGTGGTGGAACTTTCGCTTTACACATAAGACAGTTAGTTTGCAAGAAAAGTCAATATATTTGGGCTCAACATTTCTTGCATAACAATAGAATATATATACGAGTATATAATTGAACAAGAATTGTGTTTTTATGCCTGTCCAAAATGATTCATACCCCATACCAAGTCTCAGGATTGAGGCCATTTTTATGATAATACACAATGTAGTTGACATTCCAAACGTTCTTTATATTGTGTGATAGGCTTTTATGTTATGCAATTATTCCATGATGTGTGCATACAATGTGGATGTATTACAAATGTTGGCTTAACTGTACATGTGAATGATCCCACTATAGTTTAATCAGAAATATTCGACTTTTATGCGATTATGGCCATACGCACGCGGAATTGGGCGCACGTGTGCGTCACGAATTTAACGCACAGTGCTATGATTGCCTTCATGTGCATCTGAATCCACCTGTATTCATTCGCGGCTGTTAGGAGGCTTCACCAGTTTGGAGCTGATCAAACTATAATTCATTCGTTACTTGGCTAATGGAGTACTCACCTACACAGAATACACCATCTCCTGTATAACCCGTGTTGCAAGGTTATGGGAATGAACCTACTTGTTCATTGGTATATTCATGGCTAATCGAGTACTCACCTACACACGATACACCATCACCTGTATAACCTGTGTTGCGAGTATATGAGAATGATCCTACTTGTTCAATGGTATATTCATGGCTAATCGAGTACTCACCTACACACGATACACCATCACCTGTATAACCCGTGTTACAAGCACATGAGAATGATCCTGGCTCATTGGTGCATGTTGCAGTAGCAACATTACAGTTGCTTGTACCTGTTGCACATTCGTCAACATCTGTATGCAATAAAAGAAACCAATGACATATTTACTATTTGCTATTTGCCTGTGGAGTGCTTCTCCCAAGGAGGTAGCAGCTGTCAAACTGTTGATGTCACCGAGGGGCATTTGTTTTTCCAAGAGGCCCGAATAAAGTCCTTCATCAAGATTATATTTAGTTTCTGAATCCAATGGCTTGTTCCAAATGTAAACGTTGGATTTAATTCATGCAGGAAGGTATTTTATTTTATCATCTTCGTTGTTACAAGGGCCATTGTATGATTTATGTGGCTTAGACCATAGAGAGCTCACTTCTACTTGGTTTAACCTGATTATTGAAGCAAATTATATCAAATACTTAGTTTGGAGTGATTTATGAACCAAATTCTAGTGATCATGTCAGCTGAAAGTGAGGAATGTACCCTCAATCACGCTCATCGCTGTCTAAACAAACATCATAATACAGGTACTACAAGTCTGTTACAGCAAAAATTAAACCATCTTTAGAAATTTATTTTGATCGACTAATTAGAACCTATATTGGGATGATCTTGTTGACTTTTATTCTGATTTAATATAGGGAAAGTGTACGTTAGGTCCCAGATACTGGCATACCAGTATCGGTCAATATTGGATAACATTAAATTTGCCAGTATCGCTCGATTTACTGTTCCACTATCGGTCGATACTGGAACACCAAATTATGTTCCAGTATCGAGCGTTTTTATGTTCCAATATCGTTGGCAAAGGAGGGTTACAACATCCTTTTGAAAAGAATACCCGGTACCATGATAACGGCGAAGGACACTATAGTTCAAGTTTTCTGTTTGGTGCCAATAGATTATTTTTATAAATACTCACCGCTACACGAGGCTGAACAATCACATGTGTATGATCCTTGTGTATTAGTACACGTAGCACCAACCTGACAGGCATCTGCTGATGAACATTCGTCAACATCTATACAGGTCAACATGGAGATAACAAGTAACAACAACAAAAAAGATATAAATAACACATGTAAAGTAAAGATATTCGGGGTTTATGGAGGCTGTTCAAATGATGACGTAGCAGGGTGGTATACTTAACTCCATACAACAGATGCATGCATTTATTCTCACGCACACTACTAGTCCGGGAGCCCAGAAGATTTAATCAGCTGAGAAGGTACAAGAGGTTTGATGGTCTGATTAAGTTAATTAGGGCCGAAACTCAATAATGTGTATTGCTGCCGGGTCGCATCCTGTGCAGGAGGGGTGGGGTGGGGGTAGCCTTCTCAGCTGATTAAATCTTCTGGACTCCCGAACTGCGTATTCAACACATTGATTCCTTGCTACGTACGGCTTTCTCAATATATTTATTAATGTCGTTGTACAAATGAACAAAATAGTCAGTTTGTATAATTCTGTATGGATTTGTTATGCTTTTCAACCTATGGTAACTATCAATAAACACAAAAAACGCTTCCAAAATGGACGTACGACTATTATAACTCTCACCAGACGTAATGATATTCCTCAATACTACCGTTCTTGAGTAATTCTGTTAAGAACGACGCATACTACCGATGTTGTTATTTAGCCTGTATATAACAGAATTATGCCAAATATTCTACATGTGGCCAGTTATTGTTGATTAACAATGATATTGTTAACGTTAATACCTCTAAGGAATATGATTGTTGTTGTATATTTAGGTTATGGTTATAATATAATGAAATCCATCCATGTAGAATTAGAAAAGACGCACAATAGCCCAATGCTTTTATAATGAGTTAATGCTTCTAACAATAATGATTTGAAGTTTTTTGTGAACGAAGTATGTACCTGTATTACAAACTGCACCTGCCCAACCTGTAGTACAAGTACATGTGTTTGGTCCCGTACACGTTCCCTGATTTTCGCATGCCGTACTGCAGAATGCTGGAAAGGAAAGGAAATATTTGTAAACATTGGCCCCTTTTATGTGTGTGTGTGCACCCCGACACATGACCTCTAATAAAACCAATTTCTAGGGTATACGTTTCTGAGGATAGGCCATATAGCTCCAAATAACTAAAAACGGCCGCTGTGTTGGCGCCCGGTGTTGGCGTAGATGTCAACATTTGTACATGTACTTCGCTATACTAACTATCTAACCACCGATAAGAATATGTTACATGCCATCACCTCCACCTGTAATACCCGTGTTGCAAATGCATGATAAATACTTATATACATGCTTTACACACGATACACCATCACGTGTATAACCCGTGTTGCAAGTATATGAAGAGCTTATGCAAAACGTGCTAAGTCCATCAGACATAAACATTGAGATTTTTGCAAAAACGTGTTGGACTTGTAAAAATACAACTTTAGTTTTGTATTTAAAGTGTGTATCTCAAATTTAAGTTTCGGATAGTGTCGGTATTTTCCGGTATTTTCCGGAAAATTTGAATTAAAATGGACAGGAGGGAAATTAGTAATTTGATGTATTTTAAAACAAAAATGGTTAATACACTTTAATCTTTCATTTGACATACCGAATGACAGTATTTGTCGTATATTTAGTATTAAGCAATAATTCAAAAGAGGGTAAATCTCTCGGAAAATCCCAACATTTAGGGAAAATGGCTAATTCTATAGGTCATTTAATCGGAAAAATTCAAAAATGTCTAAAAAGAAAAGGTATTGAAATTTTGGATTCATTTTTTGTGATTTCTTATTCATTTGACAATCTCTTTAAAATGGAATGCTGAACTTAGGGCCATAGTGGTTACAAAGAGTGTTTCTAGACAGTGGATCAATCTGTTTAATGGCAAAACATGCTAAGTCCATACAATGTTGGAAACAAAAGAGATAATTAAAAAATAACAAAGGTTCAGGATTTCAACAAATCTTGTTATTTTAGTTTCGTATGGGGACACCTTAAGCTATATGCAATATTAAGCAAATCAAGCAATCCAAAATATCCATTATTAAAATACGTGATTTTCTCTAAAGTACACTTTGAGGACTTTGGCACATTTTGGCAAATAGAGCATTTTGCTTGAGCCTGGTCCCTTCAGGACCCAGGCGTGTGTCTGCACAGACCGACCGTGTTAACAAACAAACAAACAAACAAACAAACTCTTAATATGTGAATGATCCTACTTGTTCATCATTGTTATATTAATGTATAATCGAATACTCACACCTACACACGAAACACCACCATCACCTGTATAACCTGTGTTGCAAGTATATGAGAATGATCCTACTTATTCGTTGGTATATTCATGGCTAATAAAGTACTCACCTACACACGATTCAGCGCCATCACCTGTATAACCCGTGTTGCAAGCACATGAGAATGTTCCTACTGCATTGGTGCATGCTGCATTAGCCACACAGTTGCTGGTGCCTCCTGTACATTCGTTGACATCTGCGTGTATTATAGAAACCAAACAAATTTGTCAATGAATCATCATAAAGACTAGCCTGTTTCTTAAAGCAATATCAATTATTAATATTTACTGTATTTTCGGTTTATCCTTAGTATAAGACAACACAGAATTAACCTAGCAGAAAACCTAGCAGAAAATGTGTACAGTTTCGAACGAAAAACCACACAGAAAATAAACTGTCGAAGTAATAAGGAAACGTATTGCTCGGTAACTTAGGATATATTTTAGTTTCATGTTAATACATGTTGATACAATCGCATAATAAGTATGCCTTTACGAGCGTGTCCTTAGTATGTGTTTATGGCGCGATCAATCCACATGGACACACGTCAGATGTTCTTAATCCACGTAGTCCACCTGTTCTTAATAAACCAGGTCCTACTCCCGGGGGTACTACTACATGTGCCCTAAAAAATCCAATTATCCTAGCTGCCCTTAATAAACCAGGTACACATGAACCTTTGATAAACCAGGTACGCTTTTTATATATTGATATCCATTTTGATGACCCATTTCCCCTAATAATCCAGAGGCAGACATAACCCACGTGATCTGAAAATCAGGTACCCATTATCCTATGATATCCAGGCAGCCCAAACGCATGGGCCCTAACATTACCTGTATAACCATTGTTGCAGCAGTTAGGTTTATTGTTAGGCCTTAAAAACGGTTCATTGCCCTTTCCAGACCGACCGTAATAATTGAAAAATATCAATTGACCCCTACGTGACCATTACCATGCCCATGTGTTTAACGCTATCTTGGGTTCCGAAACATTCCAGAAAGTGTCATTTATTAAAAAACAAAACAAAGACATACATTTTGGAATGATTTAACATTATGAAAAATACCTAGAATTCAGTAAATTATGGCAAGAGAGGTGTCAAGTCAGAAGAATTACTGTTGTAGTTCACATGGACGGAATCTAGTAAATGGCAAACCTGTGCATCATAGATATTGAGATGCATTTAAAAGCAATGTGTTAAGTATTCAAATGTTCTTTACCATATAAATAAAAATCGACCTACCGACCGCCCCCCCCCCTCCCAAAAAAAGGAGGAACAAACAAGGTAAAAGGACAATCCAAACTTCGTTTAGTTAGAACTTTTATATACCATGCATAATAGAGTACTCGCCTACACACACCCCAACATCATCTGTGTTAAACCCGTGTAGCAAGTTTATCCTACTTGTACATTGATTTAGGGCCATGTGTTTTGAATTCGCCACCCTTCCCGTTGCATGTCCAGATATTTACATTTTACACCATCTGAGATTCGAATTAGCATATCGCAATAACTCCTTGTTCTACCCCATAAAAAGTATATATTTTCTGAACGGTAATCTTACAAGAAATCCAAATATGCTATTGGAATTTAAATAGGACCTAATAGTAATCATAATTTTACCGTGCATATTAAAATTCCTCGTGCAATTACCCATCAGAACATAATGGTTGTCAAGGGTAACTTGTTGAAATATACTATATCGGGAAGTGAATGAGCACAAACGTTTAAACCTCATATTTATTCGAGTTTACAAACATATTATTGTGGGTATGCACCCTATCCTGAATTAAACGGCAATTTTAAATTCCCCTTTTTGAGAGCTTTCCAAAAATGTATAATTTGCTATCATCGGGTAAATACTTATATGTAAAACCGATGAATTGGGGCAAGTTCAATGTGGAGCGAATAGGGAGAAAGCCAAGGACAATGCAATCGATTCTTGATTACAATTGTTACATAATGGTTGATACGTATGTTGAAACAGAAACTTATAGAATATATAACAATTATTAGAATGAGGCCAAGATCATGTTTGTACCATACGGGGATCAAGAGTTATTGTAATTTAAACGTAAAATTGGGAACATTGGGAACATGTTCTATATTCCCCATAGAAAATGTACACAGCGCCGTCGCCAACACCGCCGCCGCCACCGCCACCACACCTGACTTTCGAAATATAATCACTTATATCTCAGCCAAACAGTTATAGAAATACTTGATTTATTCACACAATATAGCTAGATAAATAGGCTTACAAGTGACACCTAAACCATAGCTCTACCACATTAAGTTGTTGAGTTAATACTAATAGAGAGAGGTGGATGATTCGTCACCAAAAATGCAACGCCACCACCCCTTATGGGTGGTGAGTTCCAAACACATGGCCTTAGAGTACTCACCGTCACACGTTACACCATCACCTGTATAACCCGCATTGCAAGCACATGTGTATGATCCTGGCTCATTGGTGCATGTTGCAGTAGCTACATTACAGTTGTTGGTGGTGCCTGTTGCACATTCATCGACATCTGCATGTACATGTATTACAGAAACATCCAATTTTAATGGATTATCATAAACACGAGTTTGTGTTCTAACTTAAGGGTGTGTCCTGATGATTACACGCCACTAAATATATTCCCTATACTTTTAATGGGTTGTTACAAAACGTCGATTACAAAACGTCGATTTTTCTTCAAATTCATGATATTGTGATCATTGAAATACAAAATTTATATAGGCTAACTGAAAGTTCCGAGGAATAAGCCTCCAATTTTTAACAGCTGGCCTATCGCTTTCATATCCAACAATTGAGCAGTGTTGACAGAACATGTACAATCAATATCACCCGAAAACCTATAAAATGGGATGAAAATATCTCTTTTTGCACTGTGGTAATTGACAACCTGAGGTTGTCTGATTGGATTTATTTTCAACCTAAGGTTGTTTTATTTAAAAATGTTCTCAACCTTAGGTTTACTTATTGCAGTGTTCTAATTTAGTATCATTATTTTCCCGTATTCTTGGCCTTTTTAGAGAGAAGCTACCAAATTGTTTAAGTCCAAAAGTGAATACAACCTGTGGTTAGGTAACCTGAGGTTAGGTAACCTGAGGTTAGGTAACCTGAGGTTAGGTAACCTGAGGTTAGGTAACCTGAGGTTAGGTAACCTGAGGTTAGGTAACCTGAGGTTAGGTAACCTGAGGTTAGGTAACCTGAGGTTAGGTAACCTGAGGTTAGGTAACCTGAGGTTAGGTAACCTGAGGTTAGGTAACCTGAGGTTAGGTATCCTGAGGTTAGGTAACCTGAGGTTAGGTATCCTGAGGTTAGGTATCCTGAGGTTAGGTAACCTGAGGTTAGGTAAATAGCAAATACAGTTAACAAATATAGTTCATTCCGTAAATAACATGAGATGATATCCAATATGGGTTTGTCGTTGCTTTTCCATCCTACTTCCCCCCTCCCCCCCCCCCCCCCCCATCGGTTTGTTTGTTTGTTCGTAAATATTCAATCCAAAGTGTCACAATTGTTAAAAAAATAAAGCGAAAATATTATTATACGTGTTACCTCAGACGTATTGTCTTACATGTTCTGTTTATACTATGGCCACTCATATCATCGATGGGTTCATCGTCATCGAATGGAATAATCAAGACGATAAATCTGATGGATTTAGGCCGAAAACGAACTTTCCGAGTAAAAAATATTCATTTATTGGTACCAAAATAAATAAAGCAAACTATACATACTTTGTGGACTTATAAGGCCGTATTCTCGTACGTATTTAAACGAGGTATTAAGCTAAACACGCGTTTAATTTTGACTTTAAACACTTTCTCGATAATCGATAATTCGTTGAACTCAAAAAATCCTGCGTCCGAGCCGGTATGGGGATAGTTTAATGCGCGTTTACCTAAACTCGTGCACCAATAATCGTACGCCTTGAATGATACTCAACCGTGTCCGGGGCAAACTCACGCGCAGATTGTGTAGTCTTAACAATATACGTGCATTTGATGAATTCGGTCCATATCTACAATAATTGTAACCCATTTGGGCAACAATAAATTGAAAACCTGTATACAGTGGACACTCAACCACTCTCGGAACGAGATTTGCGGAGTTCAAAATCTGGTTGTTAAACAAGTCGTTTAAAAATACATTCACGTTTAATTTAGACACGAGTTTAGTTAGACACAGTTTTAAGCTACGATAATTCACCCATGCGTTCACGTAACTAGCGGTTCACTTATAAAACTCGCCCATTGCTTGTGTGTTGGATTTCGATCACGACAGGAGCATGCGCAGATGCGATTTTTGTGTAAGTGGTCTGTGATTTTGTCAACATTAAATTTTTACTGTGATGTGATTTGTCGATCTGCATTAAATGCAAAAAGAAACAACGCCCCCGGCTGGCCTCGAACCACCAACCTTTCGGTTAACAGCCGAACGCGCTTACCAATTGCGCCACGGAGGCGGTTACTTACTAGACTGTTTTGGTTTGTCATGTTCACCTGTACACTTCCCCGTACACTTTCTTGCAAAGTCGGGCATCGTTTTTTCTCAAATGTTGCCTGCATATTGCAGTTGCTGTCGACTTAAATACATGTGCTGTCAGTTGAACTTGGAACCAACGTTTAATTTGAACTGTCTATTTTCAATAAAAAAATACTCCAATACGGGAAAAAATTCACAAAAGCTCACAGACAACAAATAAGCACATCATTTTACTCGACCTAGAATTTCAACCCTACAATATTGGCGTTACGAAAATATCGATGATGTGAGTGACGTCATTTAATGAGCTCATTAGCATAATTTATGTCCGTGAAATGTACAAAGCAGTTTGATAAGTGCGGTTCGGTTCTCGTTCCCGCATTATTCGTTGTTCAGATTCAATGTATGTTCAAAGAATGACCTATACATTTGGCGGGTTATTTTGAAACGAATATTCATCAACATATGCGGTGGTCACTGATTTAGATATTTTCGGTGTGTTCTTTTTAAATTCCGAAACAGATATTTCCCGCAAATATATTCGACACGTGGATGGCTTCTATTATATACCTGATAACCCATGTTGCAGCGCAAACGTTTATTGTTATACTCGTATACTTGACTATGTCACATGTATAATTATGTGAATGATCCTAATTGTTCAGTGGATATATACTTGGATAATATAGAGTACTCACCGTCACACGATACACCATCACCTGTATAACCCGTGTTACAAGCACATGTGAATGATCCTACTTGATTGGTGCATGCTGCATTGGCATCACAGTTGTTGCTGGTACCTATTGTACATTCATTGAAATCTGCATATAACATAGAAGCCAATCAAACACTTTAATGAATGATCATAAAGACGGGACCGTGTCTTAAGTGTGTGTCCATGGTGTTTGTAATACGGTCAAGCAATATGGATACACGCCTGGGTCCGTAAACAACAAAGTAGGCCTACATTGCTTGGACCAGGTTCAAACCGGGTAACATGTTGTGTAATGATCCCAATCATAATTTACTTTGCATATCGTCATAAAATTACCTATCAGAACATATGTTCGTCAAGGGTTGCTCTTTTTTAGATTTGACACGTTTTCGTTGCTGTTGGTATGAACACTGCCCTGATTTAAATGCATTTGTTTAATTCCATTAGTTGAGAGCTTTCAAGAAATGTATATTTGAACTAGGGACCTCCGGCATACCGGACTTGGGATTTTCCATGCGCAAAGTATATAGACTACTTTTTTAAGCGAACAACTTCCACGCAGGGTTATACGAACAAACTCTGTCGTGGTATACAGGGTGGTTCAATAAAACGTTGACAGTTTTTGAAGCCTTTTTTTTGTTGAAATTCTGTAGATTTAAAAAAAACCACTTTTTCAATATCCATCAACTATATGATCTTGACCATCTATGCTGAAAATATCGTTACAAATAACCTTACGGTTGCAAAATACAGCTATTTGAACAAAGTCTGTCCCATTACACTCTGTCCACGGGTACTGATTTCGCGACGTTACACTAGAATTGGTTTCCTATGGGATATCATTGATTTGCATCATTCATTGATCATGTTGATTGGTCCACTGTGTGCTATCTCAACCAGTCAGGTATGGGGATGAATGGGTAACAGGTATCGACAGGGAGCCGGTACACACACATTTCCAATGCGTAATCACACACTAAGCAAGGATATCCCATTGAAACCCACTTTTAGTGCAAGAATTGTTTTGGTATTTGTGTTCGATTAAACAATCATAACATCATCAATATCCACTCAATTTTTATGAATGAGGTATCAAACTACGGAAAAGATATTTGTTAATGAAATGTATATCTCAATGTATATCTATTATTGATTTTGGATTAGCCAACATCAAAGCGCCTGGTCAGGAACCTTTTGTGCTAGGTGTATACTTGACTAAAAGAGTGCGAACCTACAAACGTTACACCATCACCCATTTAGGCCTATAACACGTATTGCAAGTACATATGAATGCTATACTTGTTCATCGGTATGTACTTGGCTAATAGAGGACTCACCTGCACACGACAGACCATCAACTATATAACCCGCGTTGCAAGCACATGTGTATGATCCTGGTACATTAGTACACGCTGCATTAGCATCACAGGGGCTGGTACCTGTTGCACATTCGTCAATATCTGCATACATAATTAGACATAAAATATGCAAAGTAAAGTTGGAGATAAGATGAACTGTGATGACGTGACTTCAAACGTACGTTGGCTTTAGTCTAATTTCCATTTGCATAATTAATAAGGCCCACTAGTTAATTTGTTTAAACATGTCGTCGACATTTAATTTAGAATCCAATCAATGAATCATCAGACGAGCCGGTGTCCTAAGGTGTGTAATTATTGTGTATGCGGTCAAACCACATGGACACAAATTCTTATAAAATCAAACAAATTGATTGGACCAGGTTTAATTTAAACAGGGTAACAAAAACATGCTGTGCAATCATACAACGTGACCGAAAACGAATCTATATTGCTATCTGGTCCCTGTCCCTGATCTTTCATCAATAAAAATATTGTTTTGTCTACTTATTTACTAAGTAGTCAGTTACAATGTCTACTTATTGACTAGTAGTCATTTACAATGTCTACTAATTGTAGAGTAAATGCTGGTTCTAGGGAACCAAATCTGTGTTGTGTTGCCGGTGTTAGAGTCGATATATTTATGTGTTGAAGGAATGGAATTGCATAAAAATGAAGGAACGTAATCTCATACAAACATAATCGTGTAAAATAACGCAAATACGTTTTACGAACATCCTTTTATCTTCCAAGCAGGCGAAATCAATTTGCTTGTATTCTATCATTTCTGGGAAAAAAAGCTTTAATATCGAATACAAGTCTCGTCAAACCTTTACGTGGCGTCTAAATATACATCGATAACAGAATTAGCGCATTAAATATTACGAATCTATTTGGAGAAGTTTAATCAACTCACCGACACACTTTGCCGATCCATCTCCAGTATAGCCGTCATTGCAATCACATGTGTATGAACCGTCAGTATTTGTGCATGTTGCAGTGTCAAGACAGGCGTCAGTTCCTAATGTGCATTCGTCGACATCTGCATGCATCGTAAACATGGTAAAAGAGAGTTTAAAAATAAAATATCGGCGGCAACTGAAGCGGCTGGAAGGTTGGTCAGAAAATCAAGATGTAATATCCAGAGCTTTGCATAACACCGTTCATATCGAGCACAAACACAAATGAGACAAAGTTCCATTTTCATTTTCGCACTAGGTATTGAACGTGCAGAATAATGTGACAAGTATATAATGTTTGGCCGCATTGATCAATTGAAGCATCCTCGATCCTCATCCTACTTTTGACCGCCGATCGATTGCTATCAGTTAATCACTAATCTGCCTATTTAGCACCGTACATTGTACTTTTAGGAGAATCGTCGAGTCAAGTCATAAAAGTGAGAGCATGGGGGAGGGGGACGGGCAAACCGACGCGAAAAATAATCGAGCGAGCTCGATAAACGACAGTGCCAATCGATCACCCCTCAATCACCCCCTCAATCACCCCCTCCTCCAGCTACACCATTGTGGGCCACAACCTTTTCAATTTTTGTGTAAATAGATAGCATCCCGTAGAACATCTATACCCTCCTATTGTTATCAACAACTGGTTACAACATGCTTTTGAATTGATGACGTTATGATTACAGTCAAGGAAGCGGGTTCGATTTTTTTTTTGGTCTCAATATAACTTTCCGTAGAACCTCAATACTCACCAGAACATGGGGATGTACAATCACACGTGTACGACCCTTGTGTATTAGTACACGTAGCACCGTCCTGACACTCATCTTGTCCTGATGAACACTCGTTAACATCTATAGGTCAACATAGAGATAACGATTGAAGCAATATTATGTGATATTTTCGAAATTGTAATACTTACTTATAATAACGTTTGACAATACCGGGAAAGGCCTATCGGGAAAGTCATATATATTGACGGTGATTTCTGTAATATAACATCGCACAAATTTGCTTATAAATAAATAGTTCGTAGCTGTTTTGCTATATACGTTGTATTGGTCTCATAAATGTAAAGGGTTCAACAAAAGAAAGTATACCACTTTGTTTATGTCATTTTGAGTAACATTTAATTTTGTTTGGACCAAACAGGATAGATAGGCATTTAGATGAATCTTTTAGGCATAATTTGATACCAAATTTGCCCCCTAACAACAAAGATAAACCATGATTAGCACCATTTAAAGAAAATTAGTCACTTTTCAAAAGTCACATTTTCAATACTCTTTTTTTTTAAACCCATAAAATCGTCCACCATGTGCGGCTCATTTTATATGATACGCGGGTAATTTCATTCATGAGTCCTCTTTTAATTTCCGCGACAAAATTAATAGATATCAACTTTATGTGACGTTTTATGAAGCATTGTTTAAAGATATATTGATGAAGTTAACAGCGTAAGTAGGAAACGTTCACTATAATGTTGCAGCTATTAGATTGGAACTGCATGAGTGTTAATACATTTAGCATGTTTAGAACACTTTCAACGCGACAGGCGTCTGCAGACGACATCCCAGGGTGTCTAAAAAAACCGTGCACGTGTTTACCCAACTTATTGACCATATCTTCTGGAATTTGGTGTAACACACGATAGAAATAGAAATCATAGACATTAAAGAATTATCATACAAACCATTTGTACAATCAGTGCCACTATAACCGGTACCAGTGCAGTCACAATTGTTAGGTGCGGTGCATATTCCTCCATTCTGACACATCGGATCGCAGTTCACTATGAATAAATGGTACCATTTATTAGGATTTAGTAAAGGTATAGTAAAGGGAGGCCCGGGCATCGGTGACGCAGTGGGAACTGGCTGGGACGTGAGAGGGTCGTGAGAGGATCCCCATGGTCGCCCTTGAGCGCATTCTGTTCAGAGCGCTGTAATGACTCCTTAGGACTGCAGTAAGATCAACGAAGCTCTCAATACATCTCTCTCCCGTACTTATGCGCTGTTACTGCGCTTTCGGGACACGTTATGGATTGTCATTGCGACTATGGCGTTCTTCTGCGGTCTGCTCACCCACACACACATACAAATGGGAGTAGGGTACGTTGAAGGTGGAGCAGACCGCGTTCCTCTTCAACCTCCCTCTGCCCCTGGGTGCCGAAGACTTGCCTTTGAGTCTTCCCATGGTGTCTATGTTGTTCTATATGTTGATCGCTTGTCAAACTCCTGAAATAGACTGAGCAGGCAGGAGGTTCTGTTTATAGAGCGATTGCCCGGGTTATTAGTTCATATCATCCTTTAGACGAATTCATACATGGATGGAATCACTTGGATCAATATAAGTTTAAAGGGTGTTTGAATGATTTCAACTAATAACCTTCGTCGTGTAATCGTTCTATACTCTCCGTGCACACGCAGAGAACGTTGTGCAAACGGAGAACGTACTAGTAACGCTGACATCGACTTGGACGCACTGAGAACGTTTACAGCGTAGCGGAAGCGCAGGAGAGCCCGCGAGAAACACAATGGCTGGTACTAAGAGCGTTGTGAAAAAAAGATAAGCGGTGTAGGCATGATAGGAGTGTACTAAGGATTACCTAGTTTTATAAGAGTTTGAGCAATTTTCCGCGCCTTGGTACATATACCCTGATCTAGTGCTCCCTTCGGTCGTACCTCGCTACGCTTGCAGCTACTCGGTACCAGAGCTAGTATTGTGCTGCTATTTTATGTTTCTTCAGATCATTGGTACCCATACGGGTATACCAGTACAAGTACTAGTGATAGGAGAATAACCGTAACCATAATACCGGGCAAAACAATAGTGGGTCCATAGTGAGACTTTCAGGAAACTTACCCGTTATTTGTGTTGCAGCTGGATCAAGTTCATACCCGTCACCTAATCCAGCAGTTATAGCCCCTGAAATAGCACCGCTTGTACTGTCGCTGGTAGTACCAGGTTCAAAAATAAGATCCATACCTACTACGATACTTCCACTTGAAAACCCGGTTATAGTTATGCCAGTACATCCCGGTACAGGAATGCAGAAACGGTCATACAACTGTTCATAAAGAAGGAAGAAACATTCGTGTGATTAACTTTCGAATACCCTGTTGCATATCCAAAGATTGGTAAAATCTTTGGTATCTCTCTCGTCTGTGACAGGAATTGAGAGCGATGTAACAATCACTCATATATATTTTGACGCGTAATTGTTTGTTGTAACATGGTTTATACTCCTTGAAAAAAGTATAAACTATTTTTCAGACGCCAATTTCCAACTCCGGAAATTGGAGAAGTGGGTAATAAATTGTCCATGGAAACCGCGCTCGTCTCTGTCTAAGATCGCTCAATAGTCAGTAAAATGAAAAGTGTTTTGCCAAATGGAAGCTTATACCCATATCTTATCTTGAAAAGTTTGGAAAAGATCTGTTAATCTTCAAAATGAATTTCGATAGCGAACATCTCTTTCCACCATTAAAGACTCATATTTTACCAGATTTCTATAGACAAATTGCAAAGAGCTGGCATGAGTCAAACGTGTTGTATAACTCACCAAATACTATAGCTGATGTTAAAAATTAAGTTATATGGGGGAATAGATATATTCTATGCAACAACAAAGCCTTATTATGAAAAAATGGATAGACAGTAATATAGTTTACATTGGAGATATATGTACAAAAACCAGTTTCAGGTCAGTTCAATCAATAAAAAATAAACTGGGTTCTGTGTAATCTTCATGATTATAAAATTATACTTGATAGCTTACCAAAACCATGGCGAGCCATTTTAAAGAGTCAAGACCATGACGACAATGGTAATTGTAAAAAAGATGGAAATTCATTTAGAAAAGTTTTTTAAAAAAATTTAAAAAAATTAAAAGTGTCTCTCGCACTGTAATGAAAAAACGTCGATTTCGTCCCAGATGTGGCACGCATTCAATTCAATATATACATGACGTCTAATTCATTGTATGAGACGTGCACAAATCATCAAACAGGTATATGGCTTTTTTTCTGAAAATCTCAAATACAGTTTAGAATTCCCGACAAGATGGCACTTATCCAAAACACGGATATCCTCTACTGTCTATCGCACGCATGGGTTCGATTTTAGGTGTATTAACGTTGGCCCTCCTACACCATAAAGAACCACAAGGCTATCGGCACTTCTAGGCGCGCACACATAAGTTCTAGCCCATGGTGCACTAAATTCCGGGTATGTCATGGTCTGTGAAAGAGCCTGGGAACCCAGCGCACGTGGTGTGGTGGTTTTGTAACTCGCCTATCATCCCGGCGACCTGGGTCCAATTCCCGGAGAAGGCGGACATAATGTGTTGGTCCTCCCATTAAACTCCTTCCCTTGTTCTTCGGCCCATCCCAACTGCTACACTAATAGGGTTAGGGTTATGAACTAGGTAACAGTCTAGGCACTCTATAACACTTAACAAATAGTCATAATGTTCACATTTCTTTGTGTACAAATGCATATGAAGTGAAAGATGTTACTCAAGTGAAAGATGTTTACTCACTGTTTGATGACGTTTCACTACCACGCTGGTAGCTTCATCAAACTGGCAACTCTGATTCCTGCTCATTGAGTTTTTATAGCTACTACTATGCGTCGTAGAGGGCGTGGGCCTTGTTTTTCGGCCCATCCTAACTGCTACACTAATAGGGTTAGGGTTATGAACTGGGTAACAGTCTAGGCACTCTATAACACTTAACAAATAGTCATAATATTGCCATTTCTTTGTGTACAAATGCATAGGAAGTGAAAGATGTTACTCAAGTGAAAGATGTTACTCACTGTTTGATGACGTTTCACTACCACGCTGGTAGCTTCATCAAATTGGCAAATATGATTCCTGATCATTGAGTTTTTATAGCTACTACTATGCGTCGTAGAGGGCGTGGGCAGAATGAGTTGATTATAGATGTTATGCAGTTCAGGCCTCTCCTCCTTGTTATGTGTTTCTTTTTTCTTTTTTCTTTTATCTCCTCCTGGTCCAGATAGGTTCCTTAGCCATCTAGTGGTCTTGTGCGATTCCCGGTCTATTACATGTACTTCCTCCCAGTCATTGTTTTACGCGAGGCTCTGGTGTATGGTCTGGCTTCAGATATTTCGTATATTCCATAGGGTGCTGTTGCGTAGACCCTAGTCACCTTCTCCGAAGCACCCTCAATGTAGGGTACAACTACTAGGCCATGCGGTTTATGCATAGCCTAACCATGTTAAGTGTCCCGTCTGGTTTCCTTATGATCTTTGTGTCGATAAACGGGATCTTCCCGTCCTGTTCCTTCTCGTAAGTAAATTTGATGATATTGGACGGGTTCAGGGGATCCGTAAAATTGTCTACTTTGCCTTTGTGTATAATCTCCAACACATCGTCCACGTATCTGTACCACAGACAAGGACGGCAGGATGGGGGCTGATTTTTAAATAGCCTTTTGTTCTAGCCTCTTCATGAAATTATTTGCAGCATAGTGGATTGAGACGGGATGCCCATCACAATACCAAACCGTTGTCTGTAAATATCGCTGTTGGAGCTGAAATACGCGACTTTGGATAGACTGACTTATGTGAGTTGAATGATGTCATCAATCTATGCGCGTAGTGTGTTGAAAAATGCAAATCTGGAGCCGTCATGGACTTTCATTAAATGTTGCTAATATTAGGTGTTCACTTACCACTAGTTCCAGTTGGCTTGCTAGTGTCGTATATTGTGATGAGGTTGGATCCGATAGGGGCTGTGTATACTGTGCTTGTTGGCCGTTCATGGTGGTCAAAGTAAAAGAAACGGTGACTGTTGTTGATGATTCGGCTTGAGGTGTATTAATCAGAAACATATAATTACCACTTAGAGCCACATCAAAAGAAAATGGTTAAAGTTATATTTAGTGATTGTGAAGCATTTGAATATAGGGTGTCCAAGAATGATTTATACCGTGTATGATATAAAATATAAACATATGAAACAACAGTTAATCTCAATGTGACACCATCAATACAGGGTATCACAAAAAAGTACAACGCACCTTTTAGGTAAGAAGTTCTAGCAATTAGAAGTATAAGCTCACTTCAGTTTTCTCAGACATTTACAGGGTGTCTCAGATTGGGCTATTCCAGATAATAATGACCCCACTCCCTATAGAGGACATCGGAATTCCAGACTTTATTTCCCCCACCAATTTTTCAATGGAATTCCATACCTTTTTGGCACATGTTCTTGGAATTCCAGACTTTTTCACAATTTAGACCGCCTCCCCCTATGGAGGACATCCCACCAATTCCATACTTATTTGAAGTTTGATCTGGAATTCCATACTTTTTTGGAAGTTTGATCTGGAATTCCATACTTTCTAGACGCTTGATCTGGAATTCCATATACTTTTCATAGAGGGAGTCATGGAATTCCGGACTAAAAAATAAAAATGAAAAATTGTCCTCTATAGGGGGGGGTCATTATTATCTGGAATAGCCCATTGATCTATACCGAGGTAATACATTTTTTTGGTATAAACTTCATTGATATTGTCCAAACTGTTTTCATATATATCTTGCTCCAGCCTTCTTAGGAATTTAAGATTTTGAAAATCCTACATTTTTGTTGGAAAATACAGACATTTTGGTAACGATTATATATTATATAAGTTTTTGTCGAAATGATCCAATTATTGCCCCCTATTTATTTTTGATAGCTTTTTGATAACAATCAATTTGCTGTGTGCATAGAAACAAAGCTTTGATTGAATAGGGCAGGATTTGTTAAGCTTGAGTGGTTTTAACCTTCCTTTCCTATGAGGTGTGGGTTCATTGTTTGAAATGCTGGTAGTGCTAGGGAGAATAGCTGTAAAGATGAATTATGTGAGCCAAAATATGAAATTCGCTTTTCATTCATTTTCGATTATGTATTGCCAAAGCGGAACAAAAAGAGATATCTCAATGAAATAAGTAGGAAACATTTCCACCATCACCACCAAGTGTTTAAATTTGAAACACTATTTGTTTTATATTTTTATATATTTTTGAAACCCGGTATGGATCATTCTGATACACCCTGCATTCACATTGGCTAAATGTTATAGAGTATTTTACTTTTAAAATGTTGTTAAATGTTATCTATATTTGGTCATTTAGTATCATTCATATAAAAGCTGACGTCATTTTTAGTTGATGTAAAACTTATATGAATTAGCTTTTTTTGAATTTGAGTCCAAAATGCTAAATATTGATGTTTACCATCACCTTTCATTTGACACCAGTTATGATGTAATCGTATCATTACCGGAACAAACATACCGTCCCTCCAGACCCTACCCTACAAAAATATCTCATCATCAAATCCATGAAGGGTTGATAGTTTTTCACATGTGGGCCAAAGTTTGCCTGTCTTCCTTTCTCCTTTCTGTCCGTTTTCTTTCCCTTTTCCCTTTCCTTCCCTTTTTATCTCCTCTTCTCCCTTTCATTCCCTTCCTTTGCCTTTTTGCCTTCCCGATTTTCCTTTGCCTTCCCGATTTTCCCGGTCAACCCCTTTTTTCAGGGGCACTCTGCCCCTGCCCTCTCCTGGCTACTCTAACTGACCTTGCTGTGCACTGAGTTTTTAAAATCATATCGCATGGGTATTATAAACATTGCTGATATCAACGCCTTC
Organism: Ophiura sarsii; assembly: GCA_035610835.1. Taxonomy (NCBI): domain Eukaryota; kingdom Metazoa; phylum Echinodermata; class Ophiuroidea; order Amphilepidida; family Ophiuridae; genus Ophiura; species Ophiura sarsii. Next base: position 60,293,152 of record CM069447.1, on the reverse strand, counting down.
GGTTTGACACCAGTCCTAGTTGAATAAAAGTTTATATATAAAAGCGATATTCTTCAAAACAATATTCCGATCTAAAACGAGTAGAAATTATAGTTATGTGATGCTGCACTAAGACCATAAGAAAAACGCCTTGTTCTACGGGCGGGCCAGCCCGACGACCGACCCATTTTAATTTTGGTTGATATGTTAACATTTGTATGAAATGTTGTGAATTAAACCAAAAAAAATTACTCAGTTTCGGGACACCATGTCAACCCCCGCCCCTCAACATTTTCTGCCTCGACAGTACTCCCCCCCCCCCCCCCCCCCCCCGCCCCGCTCTAACATTCCTGGTTCGGCGGCTTCCGTAAGAAAAAAACCTGACCGACCTGGTGGGGGGGGAGTTCGTCGCCTAAACTACAAATTGGTGTAGGCCCAAGTTTTTCTCTATAAAATGCAGATGTAATTTTAGCCGTTTTGTAGAAAATGTGGAACAAATACTATTTCTGTTTGGAATCTAATAAATACATTTCAATTAGCATAATAACTTTTTTTATTGTAGTTAAAATGCTAAAAATATGTGTTTTGGGCATCTACAGGGTGTCTAAAAAAAACCGTGCACGTGTTTACCCAGCTTATTGACCGTGAACTTATAAATTTTGGTGTAACAATTATATACATAGTGATAGCCATAACGGTTAGCTTTCATATTCCGTTTATTTCATCTGATTTGGAGTTGTCAATCTTGAGATATGACCAATTAACTAAAGCTACCTAAAGTCAACGTTGTGCCACTTTACAGTTTGCAATGAATAGAAAGAGTTACTCTGGAGAGAGGGGTTGTTACCACCGGGGTTACCACCAATCCAATCCGAAATGCAGAGTATGCTTATTTGGGTACCATGTTATAGCTAGAGGTTCCCTCTATCCATACATACTAAAACAAGTACAAACATCCCATGCATGACGTCACAATGACGTCACCAAACATGGCCGACCTCAAAATCCCGCCGTATTCGCTGGACAGTGAAATATCATAGCAATCTTCGCCAAAAAAGTTCTAAATATCGGAATTTCACCCGATTTTTTGCTTATAAGTGATGAAAATGGTGTTTCTAGCATAGGCCTATGCTAAAATATTTCAGGAACATACAATAAATATATTTTTCAAAATGGCGATTTAAAAAAAAATTGTAAGGTGGCAACCACCCCCTACAATCGGACTTTGACGGCTTACCCTACCCCCGGGTAAGGTGGCAGCCTCAATTTGTTTTCGTCAAAATGAGCGCATGGAATGTAAAAGCGATCACCTAGACGCCCTAGGTCACTGTTTTTGCGTTCTAGCGCAATCGGCGACCACCCTCCCTTAAGAGGACGAGGGTTTTAATGCTTATCTTAAGCATTCTTTCCGTAAAAGTGGCACAACTTCGGTTTTAGGTAGCTTTAGTTAATTGATCATATCTCAGGATTGACAAAACCAAATTAGATGAATTAAACGGCATATGAAAGCTAAGTGTTTGGTCTATCAATATGTATACAATTGTAACACCAATTTCTAGAGGTTCATGGTCAATAAGTTGGGTAAACACGTGCACGGTTTTTTTTGAGACACCCTGTACATTTAAATGTGTAAATGTTATAAAATGAATAACAATTATTATAATTAAAACAATGGATATATAAGTCAGGTGTAATATCAGTAATTTTGTAGAAAATATAGAACAAATGTTATTTTAATATAAATCTAAAAACTTGTTGGCACTCCATTTTGTATTCCTAGTGTCTATTTCGTTTATATGGGTATCATATAAAAGCGGACATCACATTCCGTTTGATACCAATCATTAAAAAATGGAATCTTTGACAAGAAACAGTAATTATGATCTTAAACGAGTCGAAATTACCGTTTTACAGTGAAACCGACCAAACAATGCCCCGCTATTGACATAAATGACAATGTCAACACCCTACATTCCCAATAAAGTCAAGTTTAGGGATAAATAGTTATATGATCAATTTGGTAAAATAACCTCATCTGCGTATTCCTCATTTCTGTATTTAATAAGTGCGTATACACTTTGTACATACTCTTAGATTTATCTGAATGTACACAAATGATTCACCAGGCATGATACCCAGGGAACACGCATTTGAATTTACCGCGTCAGCTGGACATTATTCCATAATAGGTGCAGTCATTCACGGTAATTCACACAAGTCCTGTGCGGGTTCATTAAACCAGTCCCCTATAACGCGCTTGTTTATATCCTATATTAGGTATAATTATGTTCTGTTGTTTTGTAGAATAAAATTGCTATAAAATACAATTTGGATTATCAAAGCATTTTTTTTTTCCTCTATATTATTTAAATGTTATATGAGCAGTTTTTCAGAACATATGGGACAGATGCTGTTTTATTTTGAATCTTAAATGAATACCTAATTAAATAACTATTTCGAAATTTGATCAAAAAATGCTCAAAATTGATGTGTTCTGATTTATACTCGCATATATTTGTATCATATTAAAGCTTACATCCTCATCTTTCATTTGGCACCAGTGATGATAAAATAACATGTTTAAAAATAGAAATATCCTGAAAAACAATATTGTGGTGAAAAACGGATTAAAATGAGAGTTTTTGGGCAAAATTTCACACTAAATCAAGATATAGAATTTGCCAACACCCCACATCCTATGCAGTGTCATACATATTTATGATTCCACACGGTTTGAATTGCTCTAACAAAAAATGCCGTTGAGATTTTTTCTGAGCATATTCTTTATTGCTGGCAGGCTGTCTGTTAACAGTTATCATCAATTTCACACACACACATGTATAGACAATTAACACATAATTATTAGTGAAACAAAACACTTACCACATATAGTGATCGATATGTCAGGACTAAATACTGGCCCAGTACCATCTCCTGGATCAGTGCATGCTCCTGTTGCGTCACCAATTAATGCATAACCCGCAGTAGTGCAGCTCACCGTCACCGATGATGTAACAGCGATCATGGCCGTACTAGGTGTGAGCACTCCGTTTGCCGGTGCCGCTGGAGCTGTACATTGTGCTATAACAAAATCGGTTGAAGTTGTATGATTAGGGTATTACCCAGTTTTTAATTCAAATATAAGCATTATGCAATAGGAATATGATTACAAATGTTCAATAATGTGATATGCATTATAAATTCATGTAATGTTTTACTGCAATGGACTTATTGTAGCTATTGTGTACTTTGTGTTTACAGAAGAATCTGTAGGAACGTAAACTATTACTTGCCGATTTAAAATAAACAGTGAATGTATCAATAATGTTAGATAAAATATTATAAAGGTTTAACAATTTTAGAATGACGTATTTATGTTGACATATCACAGGACCCTAGTGCATAAAAATTCAGATTAATCTGAAGGAAACTCAGGAATCCTTATTCTTAACAATTCTTAAGCCAGATTAAGAATTGTTTAAAGAAGTTCTGAAGTTTGACCTAGGGTCTTATCATGAAGATCAACCCACAAATTCTTCAATAATCCTAGAAGAGTTGAGAATTAAGAAGAATACGTCTTCCTAAGATGAATGTTGTGTATTATGCAATAGGACACTGGTAACATACAGGGTGTCACAAAATAAACCTGCACCATATTTTGATAGAGCTCTCGTTTCACTTTAAAGCTACGAAATTTAATCATGTTTATACATTCTGAAAGCATTGGGATCTCCTAATGTATGTGCTAAAATTATAATTAATCAAATGACTAGAGGCAAGTTGCACACATTACGAATATAGCTAGTTACACTAGCAAACCCGGGGCTCTGCAGATACGCACCACCAAATAATATTTTGCATTCTGGCAATACCCGGCAGTGTTTGAAATTAAGATAGACCCCACCATAAGTCTAAATTTAATATCCCAGAAAAGGTAAAAGTGCTGTAAATTTACCTAAATGTTTCAAAATTTAGGAATTTGTAGGTTATTTCCTCCACATTAGGCCCAGAATCTCTAGCATTTTCTTGAATGGTATCATTTTACACGATTTCACTGTTTCTACCAATTTAGAGCTAAAATCCATGATCTTAGGATATAGGCAGCCTGTCGTACCTAAGATAGATATCATTGGCCCATAGCGAGAAAAGAATTGCTGGTTACCCCCCCCCCCCCCCCCCCCAACAAAATTGGTTGTTTTTAAACAGAAAACATCTTGATCTTCAATCAAATAATGATTTAAATGAACCAGTTTGCTCTAAAGGTGAAAAAGGAATTAACACGAACTTGACCTCTTAACCACACAAAGCAATAGGGAACTGATGTGGTGGTGTGGGATCGGCAGGTGCACCCAATTTACTCAGCAGTAAGCAGTAGTATGTTCTTTTTATACCGATGTCATACATTTATTCAATACTAAATACCCATTGACCTGTTACAGCGGCTGTGACAACAATCTGAATGCTTCAACAACAACAACAATTAGTATTATAGGTTACAATATTTTAATTCAAATTACTTAATTAGTCAATGCTGTCTTCATAAACCTCTAAAAACGGGTGACTTTGACAAACATGTCGCACACATTTCAATAGAATAAATCAATGTTTATTTAACAGTTATCATTGATAGTACACACATGTATAGACAATTAAACACATCATTAAAACAACAACTTACAACACACACTGGTCGATATGTCAGGAACTAATGCTGGCCCACTACCATCTCCTGGATCAGTGCATACTCCTGTTGCCATGCCAGTTACTACATAATCCGTAGTAGCGCAGCCCAGCGTCACCGATGATGTAACAGCGATCATGGGCGTACTAGGTGTGAGCACTCCGTTTGCCGGTGCCGCTGGAGCTGTACATTGTGCTATAACAAAATCGGTTAAAGTTGTATGATTAGGGTATTACCCACTTTTTAATTCAAATATAAGCATTATGCAATAGGAATATGATTACAAATGTTCAATAATGTGATACTATTTTAATTCAAATTACTTAATTAGTCAATGCTGTCTTCATAAACCTCTATAAACGGGTGACTTTCACAAACATGTCGCACAAATTTCCATAGAATAACTCAATGTTTATATAACAGTCAACATTGATAGCACACACACACACACATGTATAGACAATTAAACACATATCATTAAAACAAACAACTTACAACACACAGTGGCCGATATGTCAGGCATAATTGTTGGCCCACTAGCATCTCCTGGATCAGTGCATGTTCCTGTTGCGATACCAGTCACTACATAGTCCGCAGAAGTGCAGGTCAGCGTCACCGTTGCTCCAACAGCGATGTCCGTATTAGGTGTGAACAGTCCGTTTGCTGGTACCGTTGGAGCTGTACATTGTGCTATAACAAAATCGGTTGAAGTTGTATAATTAGAGTATTACCCACTTTTGAATTCAAATGTAAGCATTATGCAATATGAATATGGTTTAAAATGTTCAATAATGTGATATGCATTATAAATTCATGTAATGTTTTACTGCATGGGACCGATTATAGCTATTGTGTACTTTGTGTTTAGAGAAGAATCTGTAGGAATGTAAACCATTACTTGCCGATTTAAAATAAACAGTAAATGTGTCAATAATGTTAGATAAAATATTATAAAGATTTAACAATTTAAGAATGACGTATTTATGTTGACATATCACAGGACCCTAGTGCATAAAAATTCAGATTAATTTGAAGGTAACTCAGAAAGACTTATTTTAACAATTAAAGAAGTTCTGAAGTTTGACATAGTGTCTTATCATGAAGATCAACCCACAAATTCTTTAACAATCCTAGAAGAGTTGAGAATTAAGAAGAATACGTCTTCCTAAGATGAATGTTGTGTGTTATGCAATAGGGCACTGGACACATAAAGGGTGTCTCAAAATAAACCTGCAACATATTTTGATCAAGTTCTCTTTTCACATTTAAGCTACGAAATTTAATCATGTTTATACATTCTGAAAGCATTGGGATCTCCTAATGTATGTGCTAAAATGATAATTAATTAAAGGACTAGAGGCAAGCTGCTCGAATTACGAATATAGCTAGTCACACTAGCAAACCCGGGCTTTGCAGATGCACACCACCAACTAATATTTTGCATTCTGGCAATACCCGGCAGTGTTTGAAATTAAGATAGACCCCACAATAAGTCTAAATTTAATATCCTAGAAAGGGTAAAAGTGCTGTAAATGTACCTAAATGTTTCATAATTTGGAATTTGTAGGTTATTTCCTCCACATTAGGCCCATAATCTCTAGCATTTTCTTGAATGGTATCATTTTACACGATTTCACTGTTTCTACCAATTTAGAGCTAAAATCCTGATCTTAGGATTTAGGCAGCCTGTCGTACGTAAGATAGATATCATTGGCCCATAGCGAGAAAAGAATTGCTGCTTACCCCCAACAAAATTGATTGTTTATGATTTGAATGAACCAGTTTGCTCTAAAGGTGAAAAAAGAATTAACACGAACTTGACCTCTTAACCACACAAAGCAATAGGGAACTAATGTGGTGGTGTGGGACCTGCAGGTGCACCCAATTTACTTAGCAGTAAGCAGTAATATGTTCTTTTTATACCGATGTCATACATTTATTCAATACTAAATAGCCATTGAACTGTTACAGCGGCTGTAACAACGATCTGAATGTTTCAACAACAATTAGTATTATAGGTTACAATATTTTAATTCAAATTACTTAATTAGTCAATGCTGTCTTCATAAACCTCTAAAAACGGGTGACTTTCACAAACATGTCGCACAAATTTCCATAGAATAACTCAATGTTTATATAACAGTCAACATTGATAGCACACACACACACATGTATAGACAATTAAACACATATCATTAAAACAAACAACTTACAACACACAGTGGCCGATATGTCAGGCATAATTGTTGGCCCACTAGCATCTCCTGGATCAGTGCATGTTCCTGTTGCGATACCAGTTACTACATAGTCCGCAGAAGTGCAGGTCAGCGTCACCGTTGCTCCAACAGCGATGTCCGTATTAGGTGTGAACAGTCCGTTTGCTGGTACCGTTGGAGCTGTACATTGTGCTATAACAAAATCGGTTGAAGTTGTATAATTAGAGTATTACCCACTTTTGAATTCAAATGTAAGCATTATGCAATATGAATATGGTTTAAAATGTTCAATAATGTGATATGCATTATAAATTCATGTAATGTTTTACTGCATAGGACCGATTATAGCTATTGTGTACTTTGTGTTTAGAGAAGAATCTGTAGGAATGTAAACCATTACTTGCCGATTTAAAATAAACAGTAAATGTGTCAATAATGTTAGATAAAATATTATAAAGATTTAACAATTTAAGAATGACGTATTTATGTTGACATATCACAGGACCCTAGTGCATAAAAATTCAGATTAATTTGAAGGTAACTCAGAAAGACTTATTTTAACAATTAAAGAAGTTCTGAAGTTTGACATAGTGTCTTATCATGAAGATCAACCCACAAATTCTTTAACAATCCTAGAAGAGTTGAGAATTAAGAAGAATACGTCTTCCTAAGATGAATGTTGTGTGTTATGCAATAGGGCACTGGACACATAAAGGGTGTCTCAAAATAAACCTGCAACATATTTTGATCAAGTTCTCTTTTCACATTTAAGCTACGAAATTTAATCATGTTTATACATTCTGAAAGCATTGGGATCTCCTAATGTATGTGCTAAAATGATAATTAATTAAAGGACTAGAGGCAAGCTGCTCGAATTACGAATATAGCTAGTCACACTAGCAAACCCGGGCTTTGCAGATGCACACCACCAAATAATATTTTGCATTCTGGCAATACCCGGCAGTGTTTGAAATTAAGATAGACCCCACAATAAGTCTAAATTTAATATCCTAGAAAGGGTAAAAGTGCTGTAAATGTACCTAAATGTTTCATAATTTGGAATTTGTAGGTTATTTCCTCCACATTAGGCCCATAATCTCTAGCATTTTCTTGAATGGTATCATTTTACACGATTTCACTGTGTCTACCAATTTAGAGCTAAAATCCTGATCTTAGGATTTAGGCAGCCTGTCGTACGTAAGATAGATATCATTGGCCCATAGCGAGAAAAGAATTGCTGCTTACCCCCAACAAAATTGATTGTTTATAAGCAGACGACATCTTGATCTTCAATAAAAACAATGATTTGAATGAACCAGTTTGCTCTAAAGGTGAAAAAATAATTAACACGAACTTGACCTCTTAACCACACAAAGCAATAGGGAACTGATGTGGTGGTGTGGGACCTGCAGGTGCACCCAATTTGCTTAGCAGTAAGCAGTAGTATGTTCTTTTTATACCGATGTCATACATTTATTCAATACTAAATAGCCATTGAACTGTTACAGCGGCTGTAACAACGATCTGAATGTTTCAACAACAATTAGTATTATAGGTTACAATATTTTAATTCAAATTACTTAATTAGTCAATGCTGTCTTCATAAACCTCTAAAAACGGGTGACTTTCACAAACATGTCGCACAAATTTCCATAGAATAACTCAATGTTTATATAACAGTCAACATTGATAGCACACACACACACATGTATAGACAATTAAACACATATCATTAAAACAAACAACTTACAACACACAGTGGCCGATATGTCAGGCATAATTGTTGGCCCACTAGCATCTCCTGGATCAGTGCATGTTCCTGTTGCGATACCAGTTACTACATAGTCCGCAGAAGTGCAGGTCAGCGTCACCGTTGCTCCAACAGCGATGTCCGTATTAGGTGTGAACAGTCCGTTTGCTGGTACCGTTGGAGCTGTACATTGTGCTATAATAAAATCGGTTGAAGTTGTATAATTAGAGTATTACCCACTTTTGAATTCAAATGTAAGCATTATGCAATAGGAATATGATTAAAAATGTTCAATAATGTGATATGCATTATAAATTCATGTAATGTTTTACTGCATGGGACTGATTATAGCTATTGTGTACTTTGTGTTTAAAATAAACAGTAAATGTGTCAATAATGTTAGATAAAATATTATAAAGATTTAACAATTTAAGAATGACGTATTTATGTTGACATATCACAGGACCCTAGTGCATAAAAATTCAGATTAATTTGAAGGTAACTCAGAAAGACTTATTTTAACAATTAAAGAAGTTCTGAAGTTTGACATAGTGTCTTATCATGAAGATCAACCCACAAATTCTTTAACAATCCTAGAAGAGTTGAGAATTAAGAAGAATACGTCTTCCTAAGATGAATGTTGTGTGTAATGCAATAGGGCACTGGACACATAAAGGGTGTCTCAAAATAAACCTGCAACATATTTTGATAAAGTTCTCTTTTCACATTTAAGCTACGAAATTTAATCATGTTTATACATTCTGAAAGCATTGGGATCTCCTAATGTATGTGCTAAAATGATAATTAATTAAAGGACTAGAGGCAAGCTGCTCGAATTACGAATATAGCTAGTCACACTAGCAAACCCGGGCTTTGCAGATGCACACCACCAAATAATATTTTGCATTCTGGCAATACCCGGCAGTGTTTGAAATTAAGATAGACCCCACAATAAGTCTAAATTTAATATCCTAGAAAGGGTAAAAGTGCTGTAAATGTACCTAAATGTTTCATAATTTGGAATTTGTAGGTTATTTCCTCCACATTAGGCCCATAATCTCTAGCATTTTCTTGAATGGTATCATTTTACACGATTTCACTGTTTCTACCAATTTAGAGCTAAAATCCTGATCTTAGGATTTAGGCAGCCTGTCGTACGTAAGATAGATATCATTGGCCCATAGCGAGAAAAGAATTGCTGCTTACCCCCAACAAAATTGATTGTTTATAAGCAGACGACATCTTGATCTTCAATAAAAACAATGATTTGAATGAACCAGTTTGCTCTAAAGGTGAAAAAATAATTAACACGAACATGACCTCTTAACCACACAAAGCAATAGGGAACTGATGTGGTGGTGTGGGACCTGCAGTTGCACCCAATTTGTTTAGCAGTAAGCAGTAGTATGTTCTTTTTATACCGATGTCATACATTTATTCAATACTAAATAGCCATTGAACTGTTACAGCGGCTGTAACAACGATCTGAATGTTTCAACAACAATTAGTATTATAGGTTACAATATTTTAATTCAAATTACTTAATTAGTCAATGCTGTCTTCATAAACCTCTAAAAACGGGTGACTTTCACAAACATGTCGCACAAATTTCCATAGAATAACTCAATGTTTATATAACAGTCAACATTGATAGCACACACACACACATGTATAGACAATTAAACACATATCATTAAAACAAACAACTTACAACACACAGTGGCCGATATGTCAGGCATAATTGTTGGCCCACTAGCATCTCCTGGATCAGTGCATGTTCCTGTTGCGATACCAGTTACTACATAGTCCGCAGAAGTACAGGTCAGCGTCACCGTTGCTCCAACAGCGATGTCCGTATTAGGTGTGAACAGTCCGTTTGCTGGTACCGTTGGAGCTGTACATTGTGCTATAACAAAATCGGTTGAAGTTGTATAATTAGAGTATTACCCACTTTTGAATTCAAATGTAAGCATTATGCAATAGGAATATGATTAAAAATGTTCAATAATGTGATATGCATTATAAATTCATGTCATGTTTTACTGCATGGGACTGATTATAGCTATTGTGTACTTTGTGTTTAGAGAAGAATCTGTAGGAATGTAAACCATTACTTGCCGATTTAAAATAAACAGTAAATGTGTCAATAATGTTAGATAAAATATTATAAAGATTTAACAATTTGAGAATGACGTATTTATGTTAACATATCACAGGACCCTACTGCATAAAAATTCAGATTAATTTGAAGGTAACTCAGAAAGACTTATTTTGGTGTGGGACCTGCAGGTGCACCCAATTTGCTTAGCAGTAAGCAGTAGTATGTTCTTTTTATACCGATGTCATACATTTATTCAATACTAAATAGCCATTGAACTGTTACAGCGGCTGTAACAACGATCTGAATGTTTCAACAACAATTAGTATTATAGGTTACAATATTTTAATTCAAATTACTTAATTAGTCAATGCTGTCTTCATAAACCTCTAAAAACGGGTGACTTTCACAAACATGTCGCACAAATTTCCATAGAATAACTCAATGTTTATATAACAGTCAACATTGATAGCACACACACACACATGTATAGACAATTAAACACATATCATCAAAACAAACAACTTACAACACACAGTGGCCGATATGTCAGGCATAATTGTTGGCCCACTAGCATCTCCTGGATCAGTGCATGTTCCTGTTGCGATACCAGTTACTACATAGTCCCCAGAAGTGCAGGTCAGCGTCACCGTTGCTCCAACAGCGATGTCCGTATTAGGTGTGAACAGTCCGTTTGCTGGTACCGTTGGAGCTGTACATTGTGCTGCTATAACAAAATCGGTTGAAGTTGTATAATTAGAGTATTACCCACTTTTGAATTCAAATGTAAGCATTATGCAATAGGAATATGATTAAAAATGTTCAATAATGTGATATGCATTATAAATTCATGTAATATTTTACTGCATGGGACTGATTATAGCTATTGTGTACTTTGTGTTTAGAGAAGAATCTGTAGGAATGTAAACCATTACTTGCCGATTTAAAATAAACAGTAAATGTGTCAATAATGTTAGATAAAATATAAAGATTTAACAATTTGAGAATGACGTATTTATGTTAACATATCACAGGACCCTAGTGCATAAAAATTCAGATTAATTTGAAGGTAACTCAGAAAGACTTATTTTGGTGTGGGACCTGCAGGTGCACCCAATTTGCTTAGCAGTAAGCAGTAGTATGTTCTTTTTATACCGATGTCATACATTTATTCAATACTAAATAGCCATTGAACTGTTACAGCGGCTGTAACAACGATCTGAATGTTTCAACAACAATTAGTATTATAGGTTACAATATTTTAAATCAAATTACTTAATTAGTCAATGCTGTCTTCATAAACCTCTAAAAACGGGTGACTTTCACAAACATGTCGCACAAATTTCCATAGAATAACTCAATGTTTATATAACAGTCAACATTGATAGCACACACACACACATGTATAGACAATTAAACACATATCATTAAAACAAACAACTTACAACACACAGTGGCCGATATGTCAGGCATAATTGTTGGCCCACTAGCATCTCCTGGATCAGTGCATGTTCCTGTTGCGATACCAGTTACTACATAGTCCACAGAAGTGCAGGTCAGCGTCACCGTTGCTCCAACAGCGATGTCCGTATTAGGTGTGAACAGTCCGTTTGCTGGCACCGTTGGAGCTGTACATTGTGCTATAACAAAATCGGTTGAAGTTGTATAATTAGAGTATTACCCACTTTTGAATTCAAATGTAAGCATTATGCAATAGGAATATGATTAAAAATGTTCAATAATGTGATATGCATTATAAATTCATGTAATGTTTTACTGCATGGGACTGATTATAGCTATTGTGTACTTTGTGTTTAGGGAAGAATCTGTAGGAATGTAAACCATTACTTGCCGATTTAAAATAAACAGTAAATGTGTCAATAATGTTAGATAAATTATTATAAAGATTTAACAATTTGAGAATGACGTATTTATGTTAACATATCACAGGACCCTAGTGCATCAAAATTCAGATTAATTTGAAGGTAACTCAGAAAGACTTATTTTGGTGTGGGACCTGCAGGTGCACCCAATTTGCTTAGCAGTAAGCAGTAGTATGTTCTTTTTATACCGATGTCATACATTTATTCAATACTAAATAGCCATTGAACTGTTACAGCGGCTGTAACAACGATCTGAATGTTTCAACAACAATTAGTATTATAGGTTACAATATTTTAATTCAAATTACTTAATTAGTCAATGCTGTCTTCATAAACCTCTAAAAACGGGTGACTTTCACAAACATGTCGCACAAATTTCCATAGAATAACTCAATGTTTATATAACATTCAACATTGATAGCACACACACACACATGTATAGACAATTAAACACATATCATTAAAACAAACAACTTACAACACACAGTGGCCGATATGTCAGGCATAATTGTTGGCCCACTAGCATCTCCTGGATCAGTGCATGTTCCTGTTGCGATACCAGTTACTACATAGTCCGCAGAAGTGCAGGTCAGCGTCACCGTTGCTCCAACAGCGATGTCCGTATTAGGTGTGAACAGTCCGTTTGCTGGTACCGTTGGAGCTGTACATTGTGCTGCTATAACAAAATCGGTTGAAGTTGTATAATTAGAGTATTACCCACTTTTGAATTCAAATGTAAGCATTATGCAATAGGAATATGATTAAAAATGTTCAATAATGTGATATGCATTATAAATTCATGTAATATTTTACTGCATGGGACTGATTATAGCTATTGTGTACTTTGTGTTTAGAGAAGAATCTGTAGGAATGTAAACCATTACTTGCCGATTTAAAATAAACAGTAAATGTGTCAATAATGTTAGATAAAATATAAAGATTTAACAATTTGAGAATGACGTATTTATGTTAACATATCACAGGACCCTAGTGCATAAAAATTCAGATTAATTTGAAGGTAACTCAGAAAGACTTATTTTGGTGTGGGACCTGCAGGTGCACCCAATTTGCTTAGCAGTAAGCTGTAGTATGTTCTTTTTATACCGATGTCATACATTTATTCAATACTAAATAGCCATTGAACTGTTACAGCGGCTGTAACAACGATCTGAATGTTTCAACAACAATTAGTATTATAGGTTACAATATTTTAATTCAAATTACTTAATTAGTCAATGCTGTCTTCATAAACCTCTAAAAACGGGTGACTTTCACAAACATGTCGCACAAATTTCCATAGAATAACTCAATGTTTATATAACAGTCAACATTGATAGCACACACACACACATGTATAGACAATTAAACACATATCATTAAAACAAACAACTTACAACACACAGTGGCCGATATGTCAGGCATAATTGTTGGCCCACTAGCATCTCCTGGATCAGTGCATGTTCCTGTTGCGATACCAGTTACTACATAGTCCGCAGAAGTGCAGGTCAGCGTCACCGTTGCTCCAACAGCGATGTCCGTATTAGGTGTGAACAGTCCGTTTGCTGGCACCGTTGGAGCTGTACATTGTGCTATAACAAAATCGGTTGAAGTTGTATAATTAGAGTATTACCCACTTTTGAATTCAAATGTAAGCATTATGCAATAGGAATATGATTAAAAATGTTCAATAATGTGATATGCATTATAAATTCATGTAATGTTTAACTGCATGGGACTGATTATAGCTATTGTGTACTTTGTGTTTAGAGAAGAATCTGTAGGAATGTAAACCATTACTTGCCGATTTAAAATAAACAGTAAATGTGTCAATAATGTTAGATAAAATATTATAAAGATTTAACAATTTGAGAATGACGTATTTATGTTAACATATCACAGGACCCTAGTGCATAAAAATTCAGATTAATTTGAAGGTAACTCAGAAAGACTTATTTTGGTGTGGGACCTGCAGGTGCACCCAATTTGCTTAGCAGTAAGCAGTAGTATGTTCTTTTTATACCGATGTCATACATTTATTCAATACTAAATAGCCATTGAACTGTTACAGCGGCTGTAACAACGATCTGAATGTTTCAACAACAATTAGTATTATAGGTTACAATATTTTAATTCAAATTACTTAATTAGTCAATGCTGTCTTCATAAACCTCTAAAAACGGGTGACTTTCACAAACATGTCGCACAAATTTCCATAGAATAACTCAATGTTTATATAACAGTCAACATTGATAGCACACACACACACATGTATAGACAATTAAACACATATCATTAAAACAAACAACTTACAACACACAGTGGCCGATATGTCAGGCATAATTGTTGGCCCACTAGCATCTCCTGGATCAGTGCATGTTCCTGTTGCGATACCAGTTACTACATAGTCCGCAGAAGTGCAGGTCAGCGTCACCGTTGCTCCAACAGCGATGTCCGTATTAGGTGTGAACAGTCCGTTTGCTGGTACCGTTGGAGCTGTACATTGTGCTATAACAAAATCGGTTGAAGTTGTATAATTAGAGTATTACCCACTTTTGAATTCAAATGTAAGCATTATGCAATAGGAATATGATTAAAAATGTTCAATAATGTGATATGCATTATAAATTCATGTAATGTTTTACTGCATGGGACTGATTATAGCTATTGTGTACTTTGTGTTTAGAGAAGAATCTGTAGGAATGTAAACCATTACTTGCCGATTTAAAATAAACAGTAAATGTGTCAATAATGTTAGATAAAATATTATAAAGATTTAACAATTTGAGAATGACGTATTTATGTTAACATATCACAGGACCCTAGTGCATAAAAATTCAGATTAATTTGAAGGTAACTCAGAAAGACTTATTTTGGTGTGGGACCTGCAGGTGCACCCAATTTGCTTAGCAGTAAGCAGTAGTATGTTCTTTTTCAATACTAAATAGCCATTGAACTGTTACAGCGGCTGTAACAACGATCTGAATGTTTCAACAACAATTAGTATTATAGGTTACAATATTTTAATTCAAATTACTTAATTAGTCAATGCTGTCTTCATAAACCTCTAAAAACGGGTGACTTTCACAAACATGTCGCACAAATTTCCATAGAATAACTCACTGTTTATATAACAGTCAACATTGATAGCACACACACACACATGTATAGACAATTAAACACATATCATTAAAACAAACAACTTACAACACACAGTGGCCGATATGTCAGGCATAATTGTTGGCCCACTAGCATCTCCTGGATCAGTGCATGTTCCTGTTGCGATACCAGTTACTACATAGTCCGCAGAAGTGCAGGTCAGCGTCACCGTTGCTCCAACAGCGATGTCCGTATTAGGTGTGAACAGTCCGTTTGCTGGCACCGTTGGAGCTGTACATTGTGCTATAACAAAATCGGTTGAAGTTGTATCATTAGAGTATTACCCACTTTTGAATTAAAATGTAAGCATTATGCAATAGGAATATGATTAAAAATGTTCAATAATGTGATATGCATTATAAATTCATGTAATGTTTTACTGCATGGGACTGATTATAGCTATTGTGTACTTTGTGTTTAGAGAAGAATCTGTAGGAATGTAAACCATTACTTGCCGATTTAAAATAAACAGTAAATGTGTCAATAATGTTAGATAAAATATTATAAAGATTTAACAATTTGAGAATGACGTATTTATGTTAACATATCACAGGACCCTAGTGCATAAAAATTCAGATTAATTTGAAGGTAACTCAGAAAGACTTATTTTGGTGTGGGACCTGCAGGTGCACCCAATTTGCTTAGCAGTAAGCAGTAGTATGTTCTTTTTATACCGATGTCATACATTTATTCAATACTAAATAGCCATTGAACTGTTACAGCGGCTGTAACAACGATCTGAATGTTTCAACAACAATTAGTATTATAGGTTACAATATTTTAATTCAAATTACTTAATTAGTCAATGCTGTCTTCATAAACCTCTAAAAACGGGTGACTTTCACAAACATGTCGCACAAATTTCCATAGAATAACTCAATGTTTATATAACAGTCAACATTGATAGCACACACACACACACATGTATAGACAATTAAACACATATCATTAAAACAAACAACTTACAACACACAGTGGCCGATATGTCAGGCATAATTGTTGGCCCACTAGCATCTCCTGGATCAGTGCATGTTCCTGTTGCGATACCAGTTACTACATAGTCCGCAGAAGTGCAGGTCAGCGTCACCGTTGCTCCAACAGCGATGTCCGTATTAGGTGTGAACAGTCCGTTTGCTGGTACCGTTGGAGCTGTACATTGTGCTATAACAAAATCGGTTGAAGTTGTATAATTAGAGTATTACCCACTTTTGAATTCAAATGTAAGCATTATGCAATAGGAATATGATTAAAAATGTTCAATAATGTGATATGCATTATAAATTCATGTAATGTTTTACTGCATGGGACTGATTATAGCTATTGTGTACTTTGTGTTTAGAGAAGAATCTGTAGGAATGTAAACCATTACTTGCCGATTTAAAATAAACAGTAAATGTGTCAATAATGTTAGATAAAATATTATAAAGATTTATCAATTTGAGAATGACGTATTTATGTTAACATATCACAGGACCCTAGTGCATAAAAATTCAGATTAATTTGAAGGTAACTCAGAAAGACTTATTTTGGTGTGGGACCTGCAGGTGCACCCAATTTGCTTAGCAGTAAGCAGTAGTATGTTCTTTTTATACCGATGTCATACATTTATTCAATACTAAATAGCCATTGAACTGTTACAGCGGCTGTAACAACGATCTGAATGTTTCAACAACAATTAGTATTATAGGTTACAATATTTTAATTCAAATTACTTAATTAGTCAATGCTGTCTTCATAAACCTCTAAAAACGGGTGACTTTCACAAACATGTCGCACAAATTTCCATAGAATAACTCAATGTTTATATAACAGTCAACATTGATAGCACACACACACACATGTATAGACAATTAAACACATATCATTAAAACAAACAACTTACAACACACAGTGGCCGATATGTCAGGCATAATTGTTGGCCCACTAGCATCTCCTGGATCAGTGCATGTTCCTGTTGCGATACCAGTTACTACATAGTCCGCAGAAGTGCAGGTCAGCGTCACCGTTGCTCCAACAGCGATGTCCGTATTAGGTGTGAACAGTCCGTTTGCTGGCACCGTTGGAGCTGTACATTGTGCTATAACAAAATCGGTTGAAGTTGTATCATTAGAGTATTACCCACTTTTGAATTAAAATGTAAGCATTATGCAATAGGAATATGATTAAAAATGTTCAATAATGTGATATGCATTATAAATTCATGTAATGTTTTACTGCATGGGAATGATTATAGCTATTGTGTACTTTGTGTTTAGAGAAGAATCTGTAGGAATGTAAACCATTACTTGCCGATTTAAAATAAACAGTAAATGTGTCAATAATGTTAGATAAAATATTATAAAGATTTAACAATTTGAGAATGACGTATTTATGTTAACATATCACAGGACCCTAGTGCGTAAAAATTCAGATTAATTTGAAGGTAACTCAGAAAGACTTATTTTGGTGTGGGACCTGCAGGTGCACCCAATTTGCTTAGCAGTAAGCAGTAGTATGTTCTTTTTATACCGATGTCATACATTTATTCAATACTAAATAGCCATTGAACTGTTACAGCGGCTGTAACAACGATCTGAATGTTTCAACAACAATTAGTATTATAGGTTACAATATTTTAATTCAAATTACTTAATTAGTCAATGCTGTCTTCATAAACCTCTAAAAACGGGTGACTTTCACAAACATGTCGCACAAATTTCCATAGAATAACTCAATGTTTATATAACAGTCAACATTGATAGCACACACACACACACATGTATAGACAATTAAACACATATCATTAAAACAAACAACTTACAACACACAGTGGCCGATATGTCAGGCATAATTGTTGGCCCACTAGCATCTCCTGGATCAGTGCATGTTCCTGTTGCGATACCAGTTACTACATAGTCCGCAGAAGTGCAGGTCAGCGTCACCGTTGCTCCAACAGCGATGTCCGTATTAGGTGTGAACAGTCCGTTTGCTGGCACCGTTGGAGCTGTACATTGTGCTATAACAAAATCGGTTGAAGTTGTATAATTAGAGTATTACCCACTTTTGAATTCAAATGTAAGCATTATGCAATAGGAATATGATTAAAAATGTTCAATAATGTGATATGCATTATAAATTCATGTAATGTTTTACTGCATGGGACTGATTATAGCTATTGTGTACTTTGTGTTTAGAGAAGAATCTGTAGGAATGTAAACCATTACTTGCCGATTTAAAATAAACAGTAAATGTGTCAATAATGTTAGATAAAATATTATAAAGATTTATCAATTTGAGAATGACGTATTTATGTTAACATATCACAGGACCCTAGTGCATAAAAATTCAGATTAATTTGAAGGTAACTCAGAAAGACTTATTTTGATGTGGGACCTGCAGGTGCACCCAATTTGCTTAGCAGTAAGCAGTAGTATGTTCTTTTTATACCGATGTCATACATTTATTCAATACTAAATAGCCATTGAACTGTTACAGCGGCTGTAACAACGATCTGAATGTTTCAACAACAATTAGTATTATAGGTTACAATATTTTAATTCAAATTACTTAATTAGTCAATGCTGTCTTCATAAACCTCTAAAAACGGGTGACTTTCACAAACATGTCGCACAAATTTCCATAGAATAACTCAATGTTTATATAACAGTCAACATTGATAGCACACACACACACATGTATAGACAATTAAACACATATCATTAAAACAAACAACTTACAACACACAGTGGCCGATATGTCAGGCATAATTGTTGGCCCACTAGCATCTCCTGGATCAGTGCATGTTCCTGTTGCGATACCAGTTACTACATAGTCCGCAGAAGTGCAGGTCAGCGTCACCGTTGCTCCAACAGCGATGTCCGTATTAGGTGTGAACAGTCCGTTTGCTGGTACCGTTGGAGCTGTACATTGTGCTATAACAAAATCGGTTGAAGTTGTATAATTAGAGTATTACCCACTTTTGAATTCAAATGTAAGCATTATGCAATAGGAATATGATTAAAAATGTTCAATAATGTGATATGCATTATAAATTCATGTAATGTTTTACTGCATGGGACTGATTATAGCTATTGTGTACTTTGTGTTTAGAGAAGAATCTGTAGGAATGTAAACCATTACTTGCCGATTTAAAATAAACAGTAAATGTGTCAATAATGTTAGATAAAATATTATAAAGATTTAACAATTTGAGAATGACGTATTTATGTTAACATATCACAGGACCCTAGTGCATAAAAATTCAGATTAATTTGAAGGTAACTCAGAAAGACTTATTTTGGTGTGGGACCTGCAGGTGCACCCAATTTGCTTAGCAGTAAGCAGTAGTATGTTCTTTTTATACCGATGTCATACATTTATTCAATACTAATTAGCCATTGAACTGTTACAGCGGCTGTAACAACGATCTGAATGTTTCAACAACAATTAGTATTATAGGTTACAATATTTTAATTCAAATTACTTAATTAGTCAATGCTGTCTTCATAAACCTCTAAAAACGGGTGACTTTCACAAACATGTCGCACAAATTTCCATAGAATAACTCAATGTTTATATAACAGTCAACATTGATAGCACACACACACACATGTATAGACAATTAAACACATATCATTAAAACAAACAACTTACAACACACAGTGGCCGATATGTCAGGCATAATTGTTGGCCCACTAGCATCTCCTGGATCAGTGCATGTTCCTGTTGCGATACCAGTTACTACATAGTCCGCAGAAGTGCAGGTCAGCGTCACCGTTGCTCCAACAGCGATGTCCGTATTAGGTGTGAACAGTCCGTTTGCTGGTACCGTTGGAGCTGTACATTGTGCTATAACAAAATCGGTTGAAGTTGTATAATTAGAGTATTACCCACTTTTGAATTCAAATGTAAGCATTATGCAATAGGAATATGATTAAAAATGTTCAATAATGTGATATGCATTATAAATTCATGTAATGTTTTACTGCATGGGACTGATTATAGCTATTGTGTACTTTGTGTTTAGAGAAGAATCTGTAGGAATGTAAACCATTACTTGCCGATTTAAAATAAACAGTAAATGTGTCAATAATGTTAGATAAAATATTATAAAGATTTATCAATTTGAGAATGACGTATTTATGTTAACATATCACAGGACCCTAGTGCATAAAAATTCAGATTAATTTGAAGGTAACTCAGAAAGACTTATTTTGGTGTGGGACCTGCAGGTGCACCCAATTTGCTTAGCAGTAAGCAGTAGTATGTTCTTTTTCAATACTAAATAGCCATTGAACTGTTACAGCGGCTGTAACAACGATCTGAATGTTTCAACAACAATTAGTATTATAGGTTACAATATTTTAATTCAAATTACTTAATTAGTCAATGCTGTCTTCATAAACCTCTAAAAACGGGTGACTTTCACAAACATGTCGCACAAATTTCCATAGAATAACTCAATGTTTATATAACAGTCAACATTGATAGCACACACACACACACATGTATAGACAATTAAACACATATCATTAAAACAAACAACTTACAACACACAGTGGCCGATATGTCAGGCATAATTGTTGGCCCACTAGCATCTCCTGGATCAGTGCATGTTCCTGTTGCGATACCAGTTACTACATAGTCCGCAGAAGTGCAGGTCAGCGTCACCGTTGCTCCAACAGCGATGTCCGTATTAGGTGTGAACAGTCCGTTTGCTGGCACCGTTGGAGCTGTACATTGTGCTATAACAAAATCGGTTGAAGTTGTATAATTAGAGTATTACCCACTTTTGAATTCAAATGTAAGCATTATGCAATAGGAATATGATTAAAAATGTTCAATAATGTGATATGCATTATAAATTCATGTAATGTTTTACTGCATGGGACTGATTATAGCTATTGTGTACTTTGTGTTTAGAGAAGAATCTGTAGGAATGTAAACCATTACTTGCCGATTTAAAATAAACAGTAAATGTGTCAATAATGTTAGATAAAATATTATAAAGATTTAACAATTTGAGAATGACGTATTTATGTTAACATATCACAGGACCCTAGTGCATAAAAATTCAGATTAATTTGAAGGTAACTCAGAAAGACTTATTTTGGTGTGGGACCTGCAGGTGCACCCAATTTGCTTAGCAGTAAGCAGTAGTATGTCATACATTTATTCAATACTAAATAGCCATTGAACTGTTACAGCGGCTGTAACAACGATCTGAATGTTTCAACAACAATTAGTATTATAGGTTACAATATTTTAATTCAAATTACTTAATTAGTCAATGCTGTCTTCATAAACCTCTAAAAACGGGTGACTTTCACAAACATGTCGCACAAATTTCCATAGAATAACTCACTGTTTATATAACAGTCAACATTGATAGCACACACACACACATGTATAGACAATTAAACACATATCATTAAAACAAACAACTTACAACACACAGTGGCCGATATGTCAGGCATAATTGTTGGCCCACTAGCATCTCCTGGATCAGTGCATGTTCCTGTTGCGATACCAGTTACTACATAGTCCGCAGAAGTGCAGGTCAGCGTCACCGTTGCTCCAACAGCGATGTCCGTATTAGGTGTGAACAGTCCGTTTGCTGGCACCGTTGGAGCTGTACATTGTGCTATAACAAAATCGGTTGAAGTTGTATCATTAGAGTATTACCCACTTTTGAATTAAAATGTAAGCATTATGCAATAGGAATATGATTAAAAATGTTCAATAATGTGATATGCATTATAAATTCATGTAATGTTTTACTGCATGGGACTGATTATAGCTATTGTGTACTTTGTGTTTAGAGAAGAATCTGTAGGAATGTAAACCATTACTTGCCGATTTAAAATAAACAGTAAATGTGTCAATAATGTTAGATAAAATATTATAAAGATTTAACAATTTGAGAATGACGTATTTATGTTAACATATCACAGGACCCTAGTGCATAAAAATTCAGATTAATTTGAAGGTAACTCAGAAAGACTTATTTTGGTGTGGGACCTGCAGGTGCACCCAATTTGCTTAGCAGTAAGCAGTAGTATGTTCTTTTTATACCGATGTCATACATTTATTCAATACTAAATAGCCATTGAACTGTTACAGCGGCTGTAACAACGATCTGAATGTTTCAACAACAATTAGTATTATAGGTTACAATATTTTAATTCAAATTACTTAATTAGTCAATGCTGTCTTCATAAACCTCTAAAAACGGGTGACTTTCACAAACATGTCGCACAAATTTCCATAGAATAACTCAATGTTTATATAACAGTCAACATTGATAGCACACACACACACACATGTATAGACAATTAAACACATATCATTAAAACAAACAACTTACAACACACAGTGGCCGATATGTCAGGCATAATTGTTGGCCCACTAGCATCTCCTGGATCAGTGCATGTTCCTGTTGCGATACCAGTTACTACATAGTCCGCAGAAGTGCAGGTCAGCGTCACCGTTGCTCCAACAGCGATGTCCGTATTAGGTGTGAACAGTCCGTTTGCTGGCACCGTTGGAGCTGTACATTGTGCTATAACAAAATCGGTTGAAGTTGTATCATTAGAGTATTACCCACTTTTGAATTAAAATGTAAGCATTATGCAATAGGAATATGATTAAAAATGTTCAATAATGTGATATGCATTATAAATTCATGTAATGTTTTACTGCATGGGAATGATTATAGCTATTGTGTACTTTGTGTTTAGAGAAGAATCTGTAGGAATGTAAACCATTACTTGCCGATTTAAAATAAACAGTAAATGTGTCAATAATGTTAGATAAAATATTATAAAGATTTAACAATTTGAGAATGACGTATTTATGTTAACATATCACAGGACCCTAGTGCGTAAAAATTCAGATTAATTTGAAGGTAACTCAGAAAGACTTATTTTGGTGTGGGACCTGCAGGTGCACCCAATTTGCTTAGCAGTAAGCAGTAGTATGTTCTTTTTATACCGATGTCATACATTTATTCAATACTAAATAGCCATTGAACTGTTACAGCGGCTGTAACAACGATCTGAATGTTTCAACAACAATTAGTATTATAGGTTACAATATTTTAATTCAAATTACTTAATTAGTCAATGCTGTCTTCATAAACCTCTAAAAACGGGTGACTTTCACAAACATGTCGCACAAATTTCCATAGAATAACTCAATGTTTATATAACAGTCAACATTGATAGCACACACACACACACATGTATAGACAATTAAACACATATCATTAAAACAAACAACTTACAACACACAGTGGCCGATATGTCAGGCATAATTGTTGGCCCACTAGCATCTCCTGGATCAGTGCATGTTCCTGTTGCGATACCAGTTACTACATAGTCCGCAGAAGTGCAGGTCAGCGTCACCGTTGCTCCAACAGCGATGTCCGTATTAGGTGTGAACAGTCCGTTTGCTGGCACCGTTGGAGCTGTACATTGTGCTATAACAAAATCGGTTGAAGTTGTATAATTAGAGTATTACCCACTTTTGAATTCAAATGTAAGCATTATGCAATAGGAATATGATTAAAAATGTTCAATAATGTGATATGCATTATAAATTCATGTAATGTTTTACTGCATGGGACTGATTATAGCTATTGTGTACTTTGTGTTTAGAGAAGAATCTGTAGGAATGTAAACCATTACTTGCCGATTTAAAATAAACAGTAAATGTGTCAATAATGTTAGATAAAATATTATAAAGATTTATCAATTTGAGAATGACGTATTTATGTTAACATATCACAGGACCCTAGTGCATAAAAATTCAGATTAATTTGAAGGTAACTCAGAAAGACTTATTTTGATGTGGGACCTGCAGGTGCACCCAATTTGCTTAGCAGTAAGCAGTAGTATGTTCTTTTTATACCGATGTCATACATTTATTCAATACTAAATAGCCATTGAACTGTTACAGCGGCTGTAACAACGATCTGAATGTTTCAACAACAATTAGTATTATAGGTTACAATATTTTAATTCAAATTACTTAATTAGTCAATGCTGTCTTCATAAACCTCTAAAAACGGGTGACTTTCACAAACATGTCGCACAAATTTCCATAGAATAACTCAATGTTTATATAACAGTCAACATTGATAGCACACACACACACATGTATAGACAATTAAACACATATCATTAAAACAAACAACTTACAACACACAGTGGCCGATATGTCAGGCATAATTGTTGGCCCACTAGCATCTCCTGGATCAGTGCATGTTCCTGTTGCGATACCAGTTACTACATAGTCCGCAGAAGTGCAGGTCAGCGTCACCGTTGCTCCAACAGCGATGTCCGTATTAGGTGTGAACAGTCCGTTTGCTGGTACCGTTGGAGCTGTACATTGTGCTATAACAAAATCGGTTGAAGTTGTATAATTAGAGTATTACCCACTTTTGAATTCAAATGTAAGCATTATGCAATAGGAATATGATTAAAAATGTTCAATAATGTGATATGCATTATAAATTCATGTAATGTTTTACTGCATGGGACTGATTATAGCTATTGTGTACTTTGTGTTTAGAGAAGAATCTGTAGGAATGTAAACCATTACTTGCCGATTTAAAATAAACAGTAAATGTGTCAATAATGTTAGATAAAATATTATAAAGATTTAACAATTTGAGAATGACGTATTTATGTTAACATATCACAGGACCCTAGTGCATAAAAATTCAGATTAATTTGAAGGTAACTCAGAAAGACTTATTTTGGTGTGGGACCTGCAGGTGCACCCAATTTGCTTAGCAGTAAGCAGTAGTATGTTCTTTTTATACCGATGTCATACATTTATTCAATACTAATTAGCCATTGAACTGTTACAGCGGCTGTAACAACGATCTGAATGTTTCAACAACAATTAGTATTATAGGTTACAATATTTTAATTCAAATTACTTAATTAGTCAATGCTGTCTTCATAAACCTCTAAAAACGGGTGACTTTCACAAACATGTCGCACAAATTTCCATAGAATAACTCAATGTTTATATAACAGTCAACATTGATAGCACACACACACACATGTATAGACAATTAAACACATATCATTAAAACAAACAACTTACAACACACAGTGGCCGATATGTCAGGCATAATTGTTGGCCCACTAGCATCTCCTGGATCAGTGCATGTTCCTGTTGCGATACCAGTTACTACATAGTCCGCAGAAGTGCAGGTCAGCGTCACCGTTGCTCCAACAGCGATGTCCGTATTAGGTGTGAACAGTCCGTTTGCTGGTACCGTTGGAGCTGTACATTGTGCTATAACAAAATCGGTTGAAGTTGTATAATTAGAGTATTACCCACTTTTGAATTCAAATGTAAGCATTATGCAATAGGAATATGATTAAAAATGTTCAATAATGTGATATGCATTATAAATTCATGTAATGTTTTACTGCATGGGACTGATTATAGCTATTGTGTACTTTGTGTTTAGAGAAGAATCTGTAGGAATGTAAACCATTACTTGCCGATTTAAAATAAACAGTAAATGTGTCAATAATGTTAGATAAAATATTATAAAGATTTATCAATTTGAGAATGACGTATTTATGTTAACATATCACAGGACCCTAGTGCATAAAAATTCAGATTAATTTGAAGGTAACTCAGAAAGACTTATTTTGGTGTGGGACCTGCAGGTGCACCCAATTTGCTTAGCAGTAAGCAGTAGTATGTTCTTTTTCAATACTAAATAGCCATTGAACTGTTACAGCGGCTGTAACAACGATCTGAATGTTTCAACAACAATTAGTATTATAGGTTACAATATTTTAATTCAAATTACTTAATTAGTCAATGCTGTCTTCATAAACCTCTAAAAACGGGTGACTTTCACAAACATGTCGCACAAATTTCCATAGAATAACTCAATGTTTATATAACAGTCAACATTGATAGCACACACACACACACATACATGTATAGACAATTAAACACATATCATTAAAACAAACAACTTACAACACACAGTGGCCGATATGTCAGGCATAATTGTTGGCCCACTAGCATCTCCTGGATCAGTGCATGTTCCTGTTGCGATACCAGTTACTACATAGTCCGCAGAAGTGCAGGTCAGCGTCACCGTTGCTCCAACAGCGATGTCCGTATTAGGTGTGAACAGTCCGTTTGCTGGCACCGTTGGAGCTGTACATTGTGCTATAACAAAATCGGTTGAAGTTGTATAATTAGAGTATTACCCACTTTTGAATTCAAATGTAAGCATTATGCAATAGGAATATGATTAAAAATGTTCAATAATGTGATATGCATTATAAATTCATGTAATGTTTTACTGCATGGGACTGATTATAGCTATTGTGTACTTTGTGTTTAGAGAAGAATCTGTAGGAATGTAAACCATTACTTGCCGATTTAAAATAAACAGTAAATGTGTCAATAATGTTAGATAAAATATTATAAAGATTTACCAATTTGAGAATGACGTATTTATGTTAACATATCACAGGACCCTAGTGCATAAAAATTCAGATTAATTTGAAGGTAACTCAGAAAGACTTATTTTGGTGTGGGACCTGCAGGTGCACCCAATTTGCTTAAGATAAAATATTATAAAGATTTAACAATTTGAGAATGACGTATTTATGTTAACATATCACAGGACCCTAGTGCATAAAAATTCAGATTAATTTGAAGGTAACTCAGAAAGACTTATTTTGGTGTGGGACCTGCAGGTGCACCCAATTTGCTTAGCAGTAAGCAGTAGTATGTCATACATTTATTCAATACTAAATAGCCATTGAACTGTTACAGCGGCTGTAACAACGATCTGAATGTTTCAACAACAATTAGTATTATAGGTTACAATATTTTAATTCAAAATACTTAATTAGTCAATGCTGTCTTCATAAACCTCTAAAAACGGGTGACTTTCACAAACATGTCGCACAAATTTCCATAGAATAACTCAATGTTTATATAACAGTCAACATTGATAGCACACACACACACATGTATAGACAATTAAACACATATCATTAAAACAAACAACTTACAACACACAGTGGCCGATATGTCAGGCATAATTGTTGGCCCACTAGCATCTCCTGGATCAGTGCATGTTCCTGTTGCGATACCAGTTACTACATAGTCCGCAGAAGTGCAGGTCAGCGTCACCGTTGCTCCAACAGCGATGTCCGTATTAGGTGTGAACAGTCCGTTTGCTGGCACCGTTGGAGCTGTACATTGTGCTATAACAAAATCGGTTGAAGTTGTATAATTAGAGTATTACCCACTTTTGAATTCAAATGTAAGCATTATGCAATAGGAATATGATTAAAAATGTT
Organism: Ophiura sarsii; assembly: GCA_035610835.1. Classification (NCBI taxonomy): domain Eukaryota; kingdom Metazoa; phylum Echinodermata; class Ophiuroidea; order Amphilepidida; family Ophiuridae; genus Ophiura; species Ophiura sarsii. Next base: position 60,265,051 of record CM069447.1, on the reverse strand, counting down.
CAATAATGTAATATGCATTATAAATTCATGTAATGTTTTACTGCATGGGACTGATTATAGCTATTGTGTACTTTGTGTTTAGAGAAGAATCTGTAGGAATGTAAACCATTACTTGCCGATTTAAAATAAACAGTAAATGTGTCAATAATGTTAGATAAAATATTATAAAGATTTAACAATTTGAGAATGACGTATTTATGTTAACATATCACAGGACCCTAGTGCATAAAAATTCAGATTAATTTGAAGGTAACTCAGAAAGACTTATTTTGGTGTGGGACCTGCAGGTGCACCCAATTTGCTTAGCAGTAAGCAGTAGTATGTTCTTTTTATACCGATGTCATACATTTATTCAATACTAAATAGCCATTGAACTGTTACAGCGGCTGTAACAACGATCTGAATGTTTCAACAACAATTAGTATTATAGGTTACAATATTTTAATTCAAATTACTTAATTAGTCAATGCTGTCTTCATAAACCTCTAAAAACGGGTGACTTTCACAAACATCTCGCACAAATTTCCATAGAATAACTCAATGTTTATATAACAGTCAACATTGATAGCACACACACACACACACACATGTATAGACAATTAAACACATATCATTAAAACAAACAACTTACAACACACAGTGGCCGATATGTCAGGCATAATTGTTGGCCCACTAGCATCTCCTGGATCAGTGCATGTTCCTGTTGCGATACCAGTTACTACATAGTCCGCAGAAGTGCAGGTCAGCGTCACCGTTGCTCCAACAGCGATGTCCGTATTAGGTGTGAACAGTCCGTTTGCTGGTACCGTTGGAGCTGTACATTGTGCTATAACAAAATCGGTTGAAGTTGTATAATTAGAGTATTACCCACTTTTGAATTCAAATGTAAGCATTATGCAATAGGAATATGATTAAAAATGTTCAATAATGTGATATGCATTATAAATTCATGTAATGTTTTACTGCATGGGACTGATTATAGCTATTGTGTACTTTGTGTTTAGAGAAGAATCTGTAGGAATGTAAACCATTACTTGCCGATTTAAAATAAACAGTAAATGTGTCAATAATGTTAGATAAAATATTATAAAGATTTAACAATTTGAGAATGACGTATTTATGTTAACATATCACAGGACCCTAGTGCATAAAAATTCAGATTAATTTGAAGGTAACTCAGAAAGACTTATTTTGGTGTGGGACCTGCAGGTGCACCCAATTTGCTTAGCAGTAAGCAGTAGTATGTTCTTTTTATACCGATGTCATACATTTATTCAATACTAAATAGCCATTGAACTGTTACAGCGGCTGTAACAACGATCTGAATGTTTCAACAACAATTAGTATTATAGGTTACAATATTTTAATTCAAATTACTTAATTAGTCAATGCTGTCTTCATAAACCTCTAAAAACGGGTGACTTTCACAAACATGTCGCACAAATTTCCATAGAATAACTCAATGTTTATATAACAGTCAACATTGATAGCACACAAACACACATGTATAGACAATTAAACACATATCATTAAAACAAACAACTTACAACACACAGTGGCCGATATGTCAGGCATAATTGTTGGCCCACTAGCATCTCCTGGATCAGTGCATGTTCCTGTTGCGATACCAGTTACTACATAGTCCGCAGAAGTGCAGGTCAGCGTCACCGTTGCTCCAACAGCGATGTCCGTATTAGGTGTGAACAGTCCGTTTGCTGGCACCGTTGGAGCTGTACATTGTGCTATAACAAAATCGGTTGAAGTTGTATAATTAGAGTATTACCCACTTTTGAATTCAAATGTAAGCATTATGCAATAGGAATATGATTAAAAATGTTCAATAATGTGATATGCATTATAAATTCATGTAATGTTTTACTGCATGGGACTGATTATAGCTATTGTGTACTTTGTGTTTAGAAAATAATCTGTAGGAATGTAAACCATTACTTGCCGATTTAAAATAAACAGTAAATGTGTCAATAATGTTAGATAAAATATTATAAAGATTTAACAATTTGAGAATGACGTATTTATGTTAACATATCACAGGACCCTAGTGCATAAAAATTCAGATTCATTTGAAGGTAACTCAGAAAGACTTATTTTGGTGTGGGACCTGCAGGTGCACCCAATTTGCTTAGCAGTACGCAGTAGTATGTTCTTTTTATACCGATGTCATACATTTATTCAATACTAAATAGCCATTGAACTGTTACAGCGGCTGTAACAACGATCTGAATGTTTCAACAACAATTAGTATTATAGGTTACAATATTTTAATTCAAATTACTTAATTAGTCAATGCTGTCTTCATAAACCTCTAAAAACGGGTGACTTTCACAAACATGTCGCACAAATTTCCATAGAATAACTCAATGTTTATATAACAGTCAACATTGATAGCACACACACACACACATGTATAGACAATTAAACACATATCATTAAAACAAACAACTTACAACACACAGTGGCCGATATGTCAGGCATAATTGTTGGCCCACTAGCATCTCCTGGATCAGTGCATGTTCCTGTTGCGATACCAGTTACTACATAGTCCGCAGAAGTGCAGGTCAGCGTCACCGTTGCTCCAACAGCGATGTCCGTATTAGGTGTGAACAGACCGTTTGCTGGCACCGTTGGAGCTGTACATTGTGCTATAACAAAATCGGTTGAAGTTGTATAATTAGAGTATTACCCACTTTTGAATTCAAATGTAAGCATTATGCAATAGGAATATGATTAAAAATGTTCAATAATGTGATATGCGTTATAAATTCATGTAATGTTTTACTGCATGGGACTGATTATAGCTATTGTGTACTTTGTGTTTAGAGAAGAATCTGTAGGAATGTAAACCATTACTTGCCGATTTAAAATAAACAGTAAATGTGTCAATAATGTTAGATAAAATATTATAAAGATTTAACAATTTGAGAATGACGTATTTATGTTAACATATCACAGGACCCTAGTGCATAAAAATTCAGATTAATTTGAAGGTAACTCAGAAAGACTTATTTTGGTGTGGGACCTGCAGGTGCACCCAATTTGCTTAGCAGTAAGCAGTAGTATGTTCTTTTTATACCGATGTCATACATTTATTCAATACTAAATAGCCATTGAACTGTTACAGCGGCTGTAACAACGATCTGAATGTTTCAACAACAATTAGTATTATAGGTTAAAATATTTTAATTCAAATTACTTAATTAGTCAATGCTGTCTAAATAAACCTCTAAAAACGGGTGACTTTCACAAACATGTCGCACAAATTTCCATAGAATAACTCAATGTTTATATAACAGTCAACATTGATAGCACACACACACACACATGTATAGACAATTAAACACATATCATTAAAACAAACAACTTACAACACACAGTGGCCGATATGTCAGGCATAATTGTTGGCCCACTAGCATCTCCTGGATCAGTGCATGTTCCTGTTGCGATACCAGTTACTACATAGTCCGCAGAAGTGCAGGTCAGCGTCACCGTTGCTCCAACAGCGATGTCCGTATTAGGTGTGAACAGTCCGTTTGCTGGTACCGTTGGAGCTGTACATTGTGCTATAACAAAATCGGTTGAAGTTGTATAATTAGAGTATTACCCACTTTTGAATTCAAATGTAAGCATTATGCAATAGGAATATGATTAAAAATGTTCAATAATGTGATATGCCTTATAAATTCATGTAATGTTTTACTGCATGGGACTGATTATAGCTATTGTGTACTTTGTGTTTAGAGAAGAATCTGTAGGAATGTAAACCATTACTTGCCGATTTAAAATAAACAGTAAATGTGTCAATAATGTTAGATAAAATATTATAAAGATTTAACAATTTGAGAATGACGTATTTATGTTAACATATCACAGGACCCTAGTGCATAAAAATTCAGATTAATTTGAAGGTAACTCAGAAAGACTTATTTTGGTGTGGGACCTGCAGGTGCACCCAATTTGCTTAGCAGTAAGCAGTAGTATGTTCTTTTTATACCGATGTCATACATTTATTCAATACTAAATAGCCATTGAACTGTTACAGCGGCTGTAACAACGATCTGAATGTTTCAACAACAATTAGTATTATAGGTTACAATATTTTAATTCAAATTACTTAATTAGTCAATGCTGTCTTCATAAACCTCTAAAAACGGGTGACTTTCACAAACATGTCGCACAAATTTCCATAGAATAACTCAATGTTTATATAACAGTCAACATTGATAGCACACACACACATGTATAGACAATTAAACACATATCATTAAAACAAACAACTTACAACACACAGTGGCCGATATGTCGGGCATAATTGTTGGCCCACTAGCATCTCCTGGATCAGTGCATGTTCCTGTTGCGATACCAGTTACTACATAGTCCGCAGAAGTGCAGGTCAGCGTCACCGTTGCTCCAACAGCGATGTCCGTATTAGGTGTGAAAAGTCCGTTTGCTGGTACCGTTGGAGCTGTACATTGTGCTATAACAAAATCGGTTGAAGTTGTATAATTAGAGTATTACCCACTTTTGAATTCAAATGTAAGCATTATGCAATAGGAACATGATTAAAAATGTTCAATAATGTGATATGCATTATAAATTCATGTAATGTTTTACTGCATGGGACTGATTATAGCTATTGTGTACTTTGTGTTTAGAGAATAATCTGTAGGAATGTAAACCATTACTTGCCGATTTAAAATAAACAGTAAATGTGTCAATAATGTTAGATAAAATATTATAAAGATTTATCAATTTGAGAATGACGTATTTATGTTAACATATCACAGGACCCTAGTGCATAAAAATTCAGATTAATTTGAAGGTAACTCAGAAAGACTTATTTTGGTGTGGGACCTGCAGGTGCACCCAATTTGCTTAGCAGTAAGCAGTAGTATGTTCTTTTTATACCGATGTCATACATTTATTCAATACTAAATAGCCATTGAACTGTTACAGCGGCTGTAACAACGATCTGAATGTTTCAACAACAATTAGTATTATAGGTTACAATATTTTAATTCAAATTACTTAATTAGTCAATGCTGTCTTCATAAACCTCTAAAAACGGGTGACTTTCACAAACATGTCGCACAAATTTCCATAGAATAACTCAATGTTTATATAACAGTCAACATTGATAGCACACACACACACACATGTATAGACAATTAAACACATATCATTAAAACAAACAACTTACAACACACAGTGGCCGATATGTCAGGCATAATTGTTGGCCCACTAGCATCTCCTGGATCAGTGCATGTTCCTGTTGCGATACCAGTTACTACATAGTCCGCAGAAGTGCAGGTCAGCGTCACCGTTGCTCCAACAGCGATGTCCGTATTAGGTGTGAACAGTCCGTTTGCTGGTACCGTTGGAGCTGTACATTGTGCTATAACAAAATCGGTTGAAGTTGTATAATTAGAGTATTACCCACTTTTGAATTCAAATGTAAGCATTATGCAATAGGAATATGATTAAAAATGTTCAATAATGTGATATGCATTATAAATTCATGTAATGTTTTACTGCATGGGACTGATTATAGCTATTGTGTACTTTGTGTTTAGAGAAGAATCTGTAGGAATGTAAACCATTACTTGCCGATTTAAAATAAACAGTAAATGTGTCAATAATGTTAGATAAAATATTATAAAGATTTAACAATTTGAGAATGACGTATTTATGTTAACATATCACAGGACCCTAGTGCATATAAATTCAGATTAATTTGAAGGTAACTCAGAAAGACTTATTTTGGTGTGGGACCTGCAGGTGCACCCAATTTGCTTAGCAGTAAGCAGTAGTATGTTCTTTTAATACCGATGTCATACATTTATTCAATACTAAATAGCCATTGAACTGTTACAGCGGCTGTAACAACGATCTGAATGTTTCAACAACAATTAGTATTATAGGTTACAATATTTTAATTCAAATTACTTAATTAGTCAATGCTGTCTTCATAAACCTCTAAAAACGGGTGACTTTCAAAAACATGTCGCACAAATTTCCATAGAATAACACAATGTTTATATACCAGTCAACATTGATAGCACACAAACACACATGTATAGACAATTAAACACATATCATTAAAACAAACAACTTACAACACACAGTGGCCGATATGTCAGGCATAATTGTTGGCCCACTAGCATCTCCTGGATCAGTGCATGTTCCTGTTGCGATACCAGTTACTACATAGTCCGCAGAAGTGCAGGTCAGCGTCACCGTTGCTCCAACAGCGATGTCCGTATTAGGTGTGAACAGTCCGTTTGCTGGCACCGTTGGAGCTGTACATTGTGCTATAACAAAATCGGTTGAAGTTGTATAATTAGAGTATTACCCACTTTTGAATTCAAATGTAAGCATTATGCAATAGGAATATGATTAAAAATGTTCAATAATGTGATATGCATTATAAATTCATGTAATGTTCTACTGCATGGGACTGATTATAGCTATTGTGTACTTTGTGTTTAGAGAAGAATCTGTAGGAATGTAAACCATTACTTGCCGATTTAAAATAAACAGTAAATGTGTCAATAATGTTAGATAAAATATTATAAAGATTTAACAATTTGAGAATGACGTATTTATGTTAACATATCACAGGACCCTAGTGCATAAAAATTCAGATTAATTTGAAGGTAACTCAGAAAGACTTATTTTGGTGTGGGACCTGCAGGTGCACCCAATTTGCTTAGCAGTAAGCAGTAGTATGTTCTTTTTATACCGATGTCATACATTTATTCAATACTAAATAGCCATTGAACTGTTACAGCGGCTGTAACAACGATCTGAATGTTTCAACAACAATTAGTATTATAGGTTACAATATTTTAATTCAAATTACTTAATTAGTCAATGCTGTCTTCATAAACCTCTAAAAACGGGTGACTTTCACAAACATGTCGCACAAATTTCCATAGAATAACTCAATGTTTATATAACAGTCAACATTGATAGCACACACACACACATGTATAGACAATTAAACACATATCATTAAAACAAACAACTTACAACACACAGTGGCCGATATGTCAGGCATAATTGTTGGCCCACTAGCATCTCCTGGATCAGTGCATGTTCCTGTTGCGATACCAGTTACTACATAGTCCGCAGAAGTGCAGGTCAGCGTCACCGTTGCTCCAACAGCGATGTCCGTATTAGGTGTGAACAGTCCGTTTGCTGGCACCGTTGGAGCTGTACATTGTGCTATAACAAAATCGGTTGAAGTTGTATAATTAGAGTATTACCCACTTTTGAATTCAAATGTAAGCATTATGCAATAGGAATATGATTAAAAATGTTCAATAATGTGATATGCATTATAAATTCATGTAATGTTTTACTGCATGGGACTGATTATAGCTATTGTGTACTTTGTGTTTAGAGAAGAATCTGTAGGAATGTAAACCATTACTTGCCGATTTAAAATAAACAGTAAATGTGTCAATAATGTTAGATAAAATATTATAAAGATTTAACAATTTGAGAATGACGTATTTATGTTAACATATCACAGGACCCTAGTGCATAAAAATTCAGATTAATTTGAAGGTAACTCAGAAAGACTTATTTTGGTGTGGGACCTGCAGGTGCACCCAATTTGCTTAGCAGTAAGCAGTAGTATGTTCTTTTTATACCGATGTCATACATTTATTCAATACTAAATAGCCATTGAACTGTTACAGCGGCTGTAACAACGATCTGAATGTTTCAACAACAATTAGTATTATAGGTTACAATATTTTAATTCAAATTACTTAATTAGTCAATGCTGTCTTCATAAACCTCTAAAAACGGGTGACTTTCACAAACATGTCGCACAAATTTCCATAGAATAACTCAATGTTTATATAACAGTCAACATTGATAGCACACACACACACATGTATAGACAATTAAACACATATCATTAAAACAAACAACTTACAACACACAGTGGCCGATATGTCAGGCATAATTGTTGGCCCACTAGCATCTCCTGGATCAGTGCATGTTCCTGTTGCGATACCAGTTACTACATAGTCCGCAGAAGTGCAGGTCAGCGTCACCGTTGCTCCAACAGCGATGTTCGTATTAGGTGTGAACAGTCCGTTTGCTGGTACCGTTGGAGCTGTACATTGTGCTATAACAAAATCGGTTGAAGTTGTATAATTAGAGTATTACCCACTTTTGAATTCAAATGTAAGCATTATGCAATAGGAATATGATTAAAAATGTTTAATAATGTGATATGCATTATAAATTCATGTAATGTTTTACTGCATGGGACTGATTATAGCTATTGTGTACTTTGTGTTTAGAGAAGAATCTGTAGGAATGTAAACCATTACTTGCCGATTTAAAATAAACAGTAAATGTGTCAATAATGTTAGATAAAATATTATAAAGATTTAACAATTTGAGAATGACGTATTTATGTTAACATATCACAGGACCCTAGTGCATAAAAATTCAGATTAATTTGAAGGTAACTCAGAAAGACTTATTTTAACAATTCTTAAGCCAGATTAAGAATTGTTTAAAGAAGTTCTGAAGTTTGACATAGTGTCTTATCATGAAGATCAACCCACAAATTCTTTAACAATCCTAGAAGAGTTGAGAATTAAGAAGGATACGTCTTCCTAAGGTGAATGCTGTGTGTTATGCAATAGGGCACTGGACACATAAAGGGTGTCTCAAAATAAACCTGCAACATATTTTGATAAAGTTCTCTTTTCACATTTAAGCTACGAAATTTAATCATGTTTATACATTCTGAAAGCATTGGGATCTCCTAATGTATCTGCTGAAATTATAATTAATTAAAGGACTAGAGGCAAGCTGCTCAAATTACGAATATAGCTAGTTACACTAGCAAACCCGGGGCTTTGCAGATGCACACCACCAAATAATATTTTGCATTATGGCAATACCCGGCAGTGTTTGAAATTAAGATAGACCCCACAATAAGTCTAAATTTAATATCCTAGAAAGGGTAAAAGTGCTGTAAATGTACCTAAATGTTTCATCATTTGGAATTTGTAGGTTATTTCTCCACATTAGGCCCAGAATCTCTAGCATTTTCTTAAATGGTATCATTTTACACGATTTCACTGTTTCTACCAATTTAGAGCTAAAATCCATGATCTTAGGATTTAGGCAGCCTGTCGTACGTAAGATAGATATCATTGGCCCATAGCGAGAAAAGAATTGCTGCTTACCCCCAACAAATTGATTGTTTTTAAGCAGACGACATCTTGATCTTCAATAAAAACAATGATTTGAATGAACCAGTTTGCTCTAAAGGTGAAAAAAGAATTAACACGAACTTGACCTCTTAACCACACAAAGCAATAGGGAACTGATGTGGTGGTGTGGGACCTGCAGGTGCACCCACTTTACTTAGCAGTAAGCAGTAATATGTTCTTTTTATACCGATGTCATACATTTATTCAATACTAAATAGCCATTGAACTGTTACAGCGGCTGTAACAACGATCTGAATGTTTCAACAACAATTAGTATTATAGGTTACACTATTTTAATTCAAATTACTTAATTAGTTAATGCTGTCTTCATAAACCTCTAAAAACGGGTGACTTTCACAAACATGTCGCACAAATTTCCATAGAATAACTCAATGTTTATATAACAGTCAACATTGATAGCACCACACACATGTATAGACAATTAAACACATATCATAAAAAACAAACAACTTACAACACACAGTGGCCGATATGTCAGGCATAATTGTTGGCCCACTAGCATCTCCTGGATCAGTGCATGTTCCTATTGCGATACCAGTTACTACATAGTCCGCAGAAGTGCAGGTCAGCGTCACCGTTGCTCCAACAGCGATGTCCGTATTAGGTGTGAACAGTCCGTTTGCTGGTACCGTTGGAGCTGTACATTGTGCTATAACAAAATCGGTTGAAGTTGTATAATTAGAGTATTACCCACTTTTGAATTCAAATGTAACCATTATGCAATTCAATAGGAATATGATTAAAAATGTTCAATAATGTGATATGCATTATAAATTCATGTAATGTTTTACTGCATGGGACTGATTATAGCTATTGTGTACTTTGTGTTTATAGAAGAATCTGTAGGAATGTAAACCATTACTTGCCGATTTAAAATAAACAGTAAATGTGTCAATAATGTAAGATAAAATATTATAAAGATTTAACAATTTAAGAATGACGTATTTATGTTGACATATCACAGGACCCTAGTGCATAAAAATTCAGATTAATTTGAAGGTAACTCAGAAAGACTTATTTTAACAATTAAAGAAGTTCTGAAGTTTGATATAGTGTCTTATCATGAAGATCAACCCACAAATTCTTTAACAATCCTAGAAGAGTTGAGAATTAAGAAGAATACGTCTTCCTAAGATGAATGTTGTGTGTTATGCAATAGGGCACTGGACACATAAAGGGTGTCTCAAAATAAACCTGCAACATATTTTGATAAAGTTCCCTTTTCACATTTAAGCTACGAAATTTAATCATGTTTATACATTCTGAAAGCATTGGGATCTCCTAATGTATGTGCTAAAATGATAATTAATTAAAGGACTAGAGGCAAGCTGCTCAACTAGCTAACCCGGGGCTTTGCACACCACCAAATAATATTTTGCATTATGGCAATACCCGGCAGTGTTTGAAATTAAGATAGACCCCACAATAAGTCTAAATTTAATATCCTAGAAAGGGTAAAAGTGCTGTAAATGTACCTAAATGTTTCATAATTTGGAATTTGTAGGTTATTTCTCCACATTAGGCCCAGAATCTCTAGCATTTTCTTAATTGGTATCATTTTACACGATTTCACTGTTTCTACCAATTTAGAGCTAAAATCCATGATCTTAGGATTTAGGCAGCCTGTCGTACGTAAGATAGATATCATTGGCCCATAGCGAGAAAAGAATTGCTGCTTACCCCCAACAAATTGATTGTTTTTAAGCAGACGACATCTTGATCTTCAATAAAAACAATGATTTGAATGAACCAGTTTGCTCTAAAGGTGAAAAAAGAATTAACACGAACTTGACCTCTTAACCACACAAAGCAATAGGGAACTGATGTGGTGGTGTGGGACCTGCAGGTGCACCCACTTTACTTAGCAGTAAGCAGTAATATGTTCTTTTTATACCGATGTCATACATTTATTCAATACTAAATAGCCATTGAACTGTTACAGCGGCTGTAACAACGATCTGAATGTTTCAACAACAATTAGTATTATAGGTTACACTATTTTAATTCAAATTACTTAATTAGTTAATGCTGTCTTCATAAACCTCTAAAAACGGGTGACTTTCACAAACATGTCGCACAAATTTCCATAGAATAACTCAATGTTTATATAACAGTCAACATTGATAGCACCACACACATGTATAGACAATTAAACACATATCATAAAAAACAAACAACTTACAACACACAGTGGCCGATATGTCAGGCATAATTGTTGGCCCACTAGCATCTCCTGGATCAGTGCATGTTCCTATTGCGATACCAGTTACTACATAGTCCGCAGAAGTGCAGGTCAGCGTCACCGTTGCTCCAACAGCGATGTCCGTATTAGGTGTGAACAGTCCGTTTGCTGGTACCGTTGGAGCTGTACATTGTGCTATAACAAAATCGGTTGAAGTTGTATAATTAGAGTATTACCCACTTTTGAATTCAAATGTAAGCATTATGCAATTCAATAGGAATATGATTAAAAATGTTCAATAATGTGATATGCATTATAAATTCATGTAATGTTTTACTGCATGGGACTGATTATAGCTATTGTGTACTTTGTGTTTATAGAAGAATCTGTAGGAATGTAAACCATTACTTGCCGATTTAAAATAAACAGTAAATGTGTCAATAATGTAAGATAAAATATTATAAAGATTTAACAATTTAAGAATGACGTATTTATGTTGACATATCACAGGACCCTAGTGCATAAAAATTCAGATTAATTTGAAGGTAACTCAGAAAGACTTATTTTAACAATTAAAGAAGTTCTGAAGTTTGACATAGTGTCTTATCATGAAGATCAACCCACAAATTCTTTAACAATCCTAGAAGAGTTGAGAATTAAGAAGAATACGTCTTCCTAAGATGAATGTTGTGTGTTATGCAATAGGGCACTGGACACATAAAGGGTGTCTCAAAATAAACCTGCAACATATTTTGATAAAGTTCCCTTTTCACATTTAAGCTACGAAATTTAATCATGTTTATACATTCTGAAAGCATTGGGATCTCCTAATGTATGTGCTAAAATGATAATTAATTAAAGGACTAGAGGCAAGCTGCTCAACTAGCTAACCCGGGGCTTTGCACACCACCAAATAATATTTTGCATTATGGCAATACCCGGCAGTGTTTGAAATTAAGATAGACCCCACAATAAGTCTAAATTTAATATCCTAGAAAGGGTAAAAGTGCTGTAAATGTACCTAAATGTTTCATAATTTGGAATTTGTAGGTTATTTCTCCACATTAGGCCCAGAATCTCTAGCATTTTCTTGAATGGTATCATTTTACACGATTTCACTGTTTCTACCAATTTAGAGTTAAAATCCATGATCTTAGGATTAGGCAGCCTGTCGTACGTAAGATAGATATCATTGGCCCATAGCGAGAAAAGAATTGCTGCTTACCCCCAACAAAATTGATTGTTTTTAAGCAGACGACATCTTGATCTTCAATAAAAACAATGATTTGAATGAACCAGTTTGCTCTAAAGGTGAAAAAAGAATTAACACGAACTTGACCTCTTAACCACACAAAGCAATAGGGAACTGATGTGGTGGTGTGGGACCTGCAGGTGCACCCAATTTACTTAGCAGTAAGCAGTAGTATGTTCTTTTTATACCGATGTCATACATTTATTCAATACTAAATAGCCATTGAACTGTTACAGCGGCTGTAACAACGATCTGAATGTTTCAACAACAATTAGTATTATAGGTTACAATATTTTAATTCAAATTACTTAATTAGTCAATGCTGTCTTCATAAACCTCTAAAAACGGGTGACTTTCACAAACATGTCGCACAAATTTCCATAGAATAACTCAATGTTTATATAACAGTCAACATTGATAGCACACACACACACATGTATAGACAATTAAACACATATCATTAAAACAAACAACTTACAACACACAGTGGCCGATATGTCAGGCATAATTGTTGGCCCACTAGCATCTCCTGGATCAGTGCATGTTCCTGTTGCGATACCAGTTACTACATAGTCCGCAGAAGTGCAGGTCAGCGTCACCGTTGCTCCAACAGCGATGTCCGTATTAGGTGTGAACAGTCCGTTTGCTGGTACCGTTGGAGCTGTACATTGTGCTATAACAAAATCGGTTGAAGTTGTATAATTAGAGTATTACCCACTTTTGAATTCAAATGTAAGCATTATGCAATAGGAATATGATTAAAAATATTCAATAATGTGATATGCATTATAAATTCATGTAATGTTTTACTGCATGGGACTGATTATAGCTATTGTGTACTTTGTGTTTAGAGAAGAATCTGTAGGAATGTAAACCATTACTTGCCGATTTAAAATAAACAGTAAATGTGTCAATAATGTTAGATAAAATATTATAAAGATTTATCAATTTGAGAATGACGTATTTATGTTAACATATCACAGGACCCTAGTGCATAAAAATTCAGATTAATTTGAACGTAACTCAGAAAGACTTATTTTGGTGTGGGACCTGCAGGTGCACCCAATTTGCTTAGCAGTAAGCAGTAGTATGTTCTTTTTCAATACTAAATAGCCATTGAACTGTTACAGCGGCTGTAACAACGATATGAATGTTTCAACAACAATTAGTATTATAGGTTACAATATTTTAATTCAAATTACTTAATTAGTCAATGCTGTCTTCATAAACCTCCAAAAACGGGTGACTTTCACAAACATGTCGCACAAATTTCCATAGAATAACTCAATGTTTATATAACAGTCAACATTGATAGCACACACACACACATGTATAGACAATTAAACACATATCATTAAAACAAACAACTTACAACACACAGTGGCCGATATGTCAGGCATAATTGTTGGCCCACTAGCATCTCCTGGATCAGTGCATGTTCCTGTTGCGATACCAGTTACTACATAGTCCGCAGAAGTGCAGGTCAGCGTCACCGTTGCTCCAACAGCGATGTCCGTATTAGGTGTGAACAGTCCGTTTGCTGGCACCGTTGGAGCTGTACATTGTGCTATAACAAAATCGGTTGAAGTTGTATAACTAGAGTATTACCCACTTTTGAATTCAAATGTAAGCATTATGCAATAGGAATATGATTAAAAATGTTCAATAATGTGATATGCATTATAAATTCATGTAATGTTTTACTGCATGGGACTGATTATAGCTATTGTTTACTTTGTGTTTAGAGAAGAATCTGTAGGAATGTAAACCATTACTTGCCGATTTAAAATAAACAGTAAATGTGTCAATAATGTTAGATAAAATATTATAAAGATTTAACAATTTGAGAATGACGTATTTATGTTAACATATCACAGGACCCTAGTGCATAAAAATTCAGATTAATTTGAAGGTAACTCAGAAAGACTTATTTTGGTGTGGGACCTGCAGGTGCACCCAATTTGCTTAGCAATAAGCAGTAGTATGTTCTTTTTATACCGATTTCATACATTTATTCAATACTAAATAGCCATTGAACTGTTACAGCGGCTGTAACAACGATCTGAATGTTTCAACAACAATTAGTATGATAGGTTACAATATTTTAATTCAAATTACTTAATTAGTCAATGCTGTCTTCATAAACCTCTAAAAACGGGTGACTTTCACAAACATGTCGCACAAATTTCCATAGAATAACTCAATGTTTATATAACAGTCAACATTGATAGCACACACACACACACATGTATAGACAATTAAACACATATCATTAAAACAAACAACTTACAACACACAGTGGCCGATATGTCAGGCATAATTGTTGGCCCACTAGCATCTCCTGGATCAGTGCATGTTCCTGTTGCGATACCAGTTACTACATAGTCCGCAGAAGTGCAGGTCAGCGTCACCGTTGCTCCAACAGCGATGTCCGTATTAGGTGTGAACAGTCCGTTTGCTGGCACCGTTGGAGCTGTACATTGTGCTATAACAAAATCGGTTGAAGTTGTATAATTAGAGTATTACCCACTTTTGAATTCAAATGTAAGCATTATGCAATAGGAATATGATTAAAAATGTTCAATAATGTGATATGCATTATAAATTCATGTAATGTTTTACTGCATGGGACTGATTATAGCTATTGTGTACTTTGTGTTTAGAGAAGAATCTGTAGGAATGTAAACCATTACTTGCCGATTTAAAATAAACAGTAAATGTGTCAATAATGTTAGATAAAATAGTATAAAGATTTAACAATTTGAGAATGACGTATTTATGTTAACATATCACAGGACCCTAGTGCATAAAAATTCAGATTAATTTGAAGGTAACTCAGAAAGACTTATTTTGGTGTGGGACCTGCAGGTGCACCCAATTTGCTTAGCAGTAAGCAGTAGTATGTTCTTTTTATACCGATGTCATACATTTATTCAATACTAAATAGCCATTGAACTGTTACAGCGGCTGTAACAACGATCTGAATGTTTCAACAACAATTAGTATTATAGGTTACAATATTTTAATTCAAATTACTTAATTAGTCAATGCTGTCTTCATAAACCTCTAAAAACGAGTGACTTTCACAAACATGTCGCACAAATTTCCATAGAATAACTCAATGTTTATATAACAGTCAACATTGATAGCACACACACACACACATGTATAGACAATTAAACACATATCATTAAAACAAACAACTTACAACACACAGTGGCCGATATGTCAGGCATAATTGTTGGCCCACTAGCATCTCCTGGATCAGTGCATGTTCCTGTTGCGATACCAGTTACTACATAGTCCGCAGAAGTGCAGGTCAGCGTCACCGTTGCTCCAACAGCGATGTCCGTATTAGGTGTGAACAGTCCGTTTGCTGGCACCGTTGGAGCTGTACATTGTGCTATAACAAAATCGGTTGAAGTTGTATAATTAGAGTATTACCCACTTTTGAATTCAAATGTAAGCATTATGCAATAGGAATATGATTAAAAATGTTCAATAATGTGATATGCATCATAAATTCATGTAATGTTTTACTGCATGGGACTGATTATAGCTATTGTGTACTTTGTGTTTAGAGAAGAATCTGTAGGAATGTAAACCATTACTTGCGATTTAAAATAAACAGTAAATGTGTCAATAATGTTAGATAAAATATTATAAAGATTTAACAATTTGAGAATGACGTATTTATGTTAACATATCACAGGACCCTAGTGCATAAAAATTCAGATTAATTTGAAGGTAACTCAGAAAGACTTATTTTGGTGTGGGACCTGCAGGTGCACCCAATTTGCTTAGCAGTAAGCAGTAGTATGTTCTTTTTATACCGATGTCATACATTTATTCAATACTAAATAGCCATTGAACTGTTACAGCGGCTGTAACAACGATCTGAATGTTTCAACAACAATTAGTATTATAGGTTACAATATTTTAATTCAAATTACTTAATTAGTCAATGCTGTCTTCATAAACCTCTAAAAACGGGTGACTTTCACAAACATGTCGCACAAATTTCCATAGAATAACTCAATGTTTATATAACAGTCAACATTGATAGCACACACACACACATGTATAGACAATTAAACACATATCATTAAAACAAACAACTTACAACACACAGTGGCCGATATGTCAGGCATAATTGTTGGCCCACTAGCATCTCCTGGATCAGTGCATGTTCCTGTTGCGATACCAGTTACTACATAGTCCGCAGAAGTGCAGGTCAGCGTCACCGTTGCTCCAACAGCGATGTCCGTATTAGGTGTGAACAGTCCGTTTGCTGGCACCGTTGGAGCTGTACATTGTGCTATAACAAAATCGGTTGAAGTTGTATAATTAGAGTATTACCCACTTTTGAATTCAAATGTAAGCATTATGCAATAGGAATATGATTAAAAATGTTCAATAATGTGATATGCATTATAAATTCATGTAATGTTTTACTGCATGGGACTGATTATAGCTATTGTGTACTTTGTGTTTAGAGAAGAATCTGTAGGAATGTAAACCATTACTTGCCGATTTAAAATAAACAGTAAATGTGTCAATAATGTTAGATAAAATATTATAAAGATTTAACAATTTGAGAATGACGTATTTATGTTAACATATCACAGGACCCTAGTGCATACAAATTCAGATTAATTTGAAGGTAACTCAGAAAGACTTATTTTGGTGTGGGACCTGCAGGTGCACCCAATTTGCTTAGCAGTAAGCAGTAGTATGTTCTTTTTATACCGATGTCATACATTTATTCAATACTAAATAGCCATTGAACTGTTACAGCGGCTGTAACAACGATCTGAATGTTTCAACAACAATTAGTATTATAGGTTACAATATTTTAATTCAAATTACTTAATTAGTCAATGCTGTCTTCATAAACCTCTAAAAACGGGTGACTTTCACAAACATGTCGCACAAATTTCCATAGAATAACTCAATGTTTATATAACAGTCAACATTGATAGCACACACACACACATGTATAGACAATTAAACACATATCATTAAAACAAACAACTTACAACACACAGTGGCCGATATGTCAGGCATAATTGTTGGCCCACTAGCATCTCCTGGATCAGTGCATGTTCCTGTTGCGATACCAGTTACTACATAGTCCGCAGAAGTGCAGGTCAGCGTCACCGTTGCTCCAACAGCGATGTCCGTATTAGGTGTGAACAGTCCGTTTGCTGGCACCGTTGGAGCTGTACATTGTGCTATAACAAAATCGGTTGAAGTTGTATAATTAGAGTATTACCCACTTTTGAATTCAAATGTAAGCATTATGCAATAGGAATATGATTAAAAATGTTCAATAATGTGATATGCATTATAAATTCATGTAATGTTTTACTGCATGGGACTGATTATAGCTATTGTGTACTTTGTGTTTAGAGAAGAATCTGTAGGAATGTAAACCATTACTTGCCGATTTAAAATAAACAGTAAATGTGTCAATAATGTTAGATAAAATATTATAAAGATTTAACAATTTGAGAATGACGTATTTATGTTAACATATCACAGGACCCTAGTGCATAAAAATTCAGATTAATTTGAAGGTAACTCAGAAAGACTTATTTTGGTGTGGGACCTGCAGGTGCACCCAATTTGCTTAGCAGTAAGCAGTAGTATGTTCTTTTTATACCGATGTCATACATTTATTCAATACTAAATAGCCATTGAACTGTTACAGCGGCTGTAACAACGATCTGAATGTTTCAACAACAATTAGTATTATAGGTTACAATATTTTAATTCAAATTACTTAATTAGTCAATGCTGTCTTCATAAACCTCTAAAAACGGGTGACTTTCACAAACATGTCGCACAAATTTCCATAGAATAACTCAATGTTTATATAACAGTCAATATTGATAGCACACACACACACATGTATAGACAATTAAACACATATCATTAAAACAAACAACTTACAACACACAGTGGCCGATATGTCAGGCATAATTGTTGGCCCACTAGCATCTCCTGGATCAGTGCATGTTCCTGTTGCGATACCAGTTACTACATAGTCCGCAGAAGTGCAGGTCAGCGTCACCGTTGCTCCAACAGCGATGTCCGTATTAGGTGTGAACAGTCCGTTTGCTGGCACCGTTGGAGCTGTACATTGTGCTATAACAAAATCGGTTGAAGTTGTATAATTAGAGTATTACCCACTTTTGAATTCAAATGTAAGCATTATGCAATAGGAATATGATTAAAAATGTTCAATAATGTGATATGCATTATAAATTCATGTAATGTTTTACTGCATGGGACTGATTATAGCTATTGTGTACTTTGTGTTTAGAGAAGAATCTGTAGGAATGTAAACCATTACTTGCCGATTTAAAATAAACAGTAAATGTGTCAATAATGTTAGATAAAATATTATAAAGATTTAACAATTTGAGAATGACGTATTTATGTTAACATATCACAGGACCCTAGTGCATACAAATTCAGATTAATTTGAAGGTAACTCAGAAAGACTTATTTTGGTGTGGGACCTGCAGGTGCACCCAATTTGCTTAGCAGTAAGCAGTAGTATGTTCTTTTTATACCGATGTCAACCATTTATTCAATACTAAATAGCCATTGAACTGTTACAGCGGCTGTAACAACGATCTGAATGTTTCAACAACAATTAGTATTATAGGTTACAATATTTTAATTCAAATTACTTAATTAGTCAATGCTGTCTTCATAAACCTCTAAAAACGGGTGACTTTCACAAACATGTCGCACAAATTTCCATAGAATAACTCAATGTTTATATAACAGTCAACATTGATAGCACACACACACACATGTATAGACAATTAAACACATATCATTAAAACAAACAACTTACAACACACAGTGGCCGATATGTCAGGCATAATTGTTGGCCCACTAGCATCTCCTGGATCAGTGCATGTTCCTGTTGCGATACCAGTTACTACATAGTCCGCAGAAGTGCAGGTCAGCGTCACCGTTGCTCCAACAGCGATGTCCGTATTAGGTGTGAAAAGTCCGTTTGCTGGCACCGTTGGAGCTGTACATTGTGCTATAACAAAATCGGTTGAAGTTGTATAATTAGAGTATTACCCACTTTTGAATTCAAATGTAAGCATTATGCAATAGGAATATGATTAAAAATGTTCAATAATGTGATATGCATTATAAATTCATGTAATGTTTTACTGCATGGGACTGATTATAGCTATTGTGTACTTTGTGTTTAGAGAAGAATCTGTAGGAATGTAAACCATTACTTGCCGATTTAAAATAAACAGTAAATGTGTCAATAATGTTAGATAAAATATTATAAAGATTTAACAATTTGAGAATGACGTATTTATGTTAACATATCACAGGACCCTAGTGCATAAAAATTCAGATTAATTTGAAGGTAACTCAGAAAGACTTATTTTGGTGTGGGACCTGCAGGTGCACCCAATTTGCTTAGCAGTAAGCAGTAGTATGTTCTTTTTATACCGATGTCATACATTTATTCAATACTAAATAGCCATTGAACTGTTACAGCGGCTGTAACAACGATCTGAATGTTTCAACAACAATTAGTATTATAGGTTACAATATTTTAATTCAAATTACTTAATTAGTCAATGCTGTCTTCATAAACCTCTAAAAACGGGTGACTTTCACAAACATGTCGCACAAATTTCCATAGAATAACTCAATGTTTATATAACAGTCAACATTGATAGCACACACACACACATGTATAGACAATTAAACACATATCATTAAAACAAACAACTTACAACACACAGTGGCCGATATGTCAGGCATAATTGTTGGCCCACTAGCATCTCCTGGATCAGTGCATGTTCCTGTTGCGATACCAGTTACTACATAGTCCGCAGAAGTGCAGGTCAGCGTCACCGTTGCTCCAACAGCGATGTCCGTATTAGGTGTGAACAGTCCGTTTGCTGGTACCGTTGGAGCTGTACATTGTGCTATAACAAAATCGGTTGAAGTTGTATAATTAGAGTATTACCCACTTTTGAATTCAAATGTAAGCATTATGCAATAGGAATATGATTAAAAATGTTTAATAATGTGATATGCATTATAAATTCATGTAATGTTTTACTGCATGGGACTGATTATAGCTATTGTGTACTTTGTGTTTAGAGAAGAATCTGTAGGAATGTAAACCATTACTTGCCGATTTAAAATAAACAGTAAATGTGTCAATAATGTTAGATAAAATATTATAAAGATTTAACAATTTGAGAATGACGTATTTATGTTAACATATCACAGGACCCTAGTGCATAAAAATTCAGATTAATTTGAAGGTAACTCAGAAAGACTTATTTTAACAATTCTTAAGCCAGATTAAGAATTGTTTAAAGAAGTTCTGAAGTTTGACATAGTGTCTTATCATGAAGATCAACCCACAAATTCTTTAACAATCCTAGAAGAGTTGAGAATTAAGAAGAATACGTCTTCCTAAGATGAATGTTGTGTGTTATGCAATAGGGCACTGGACACATAAAGGGTGTCTCAAAATAAACCTGCAACATATTTTGATAAAGTTCTCTTTTCACATTTAAGCTACGAAATGTAATCATGTTTATACATTCTGAAAGCATTGGGATCTCCTAATGTATGTGCTAAAATGATAATTAATTAAAGGACTAGAGGCAAGCTGCTCAAATTACGAATATAGCTATTTACACTAGCAAACCCGGGGCTTTGCAGATGCACACCACCAAATAATATTTTGCATTATGGCAATACCCGGCAGTGTTTGAAATTAAGATAGACCCCACAATAAGTCTAAATTTAATATCCTAGAAAGGGTAAAAGTGCTGTAAATGTACCTAAATGTTTCATAATTTGGCATTTGTTGGTTATTTCTCCACATTAGGCCCAGAATCTCTAGCATTTTCTTGAATGGTATCATTTTACACGATTTCACTGTTTCTACCAATTTAGAGCTAAAATCCATGATCTTAGGATTTAGGCAGCCTGTCGTACGTAGGATAGATATCATTGGCCCATAGCGAGAAAAGAATTGCTGCTTACCCCCAACAAAATTGATTGTTTTTAAGCAGACGACATCTTGATCTTCAATAAAAACAATGATTTGAATGAACCAGTTTGCTCTAAAGGTGACAAAAGAATTAACACGAACTTGACCTCTTAACCACACAAAGCAATAGGGAACTGATGTGGTGGTGTGGGACCTGCAGGTTCACCCAATTTACTTAGCAGTAAAGCAGTAGTATGTTCTTTTTATACCGATGTCATACATTTATTCAATACTAAATAGCCATTGAACTGTTACAGCGGCTGTAACAACGATCTGAATGTTTCACAATTAGTATTATAGGTTACAATATTTTAATTCAAATTACTTAATTAGTCAATGCTGTCTTCATAAACCTCTAAAAACGGGTGACTTTCACAAACATGTCGCACAAATTTCCATAGAATAACTCAATGTTTATATAACAGTCAACATTGATAGCACACACACACCCCTACACACGCGGGCGGGCAATATTGGAGAAATCGCTGCGCCACGGGAGTTGGTTACGGTTTAGGCCTTGGCCGCATAAGCCACGAGGCGGGGGCGGGGGCGGTGACGGTTAGAGGTTGTGTGTAATGATCCCCTTAGGGCCTAGGTTATGTTAGGGTTATGTGGTTTGGGATGGGGTTAATAAAGAAATGTATTATTAAATTGCGTAACGATGGTGTCAGATGTGGGATTTGATACTGTATGTGACACGCGGGCGGACGAATATTGGAGAAATACGCCGCGCTACGGGAGATGGTTTAGGCCTTATTGGCGTTGAGATAAGCCACGGGGCGTGGAACTTGGGCCTTGGGGTTGAGATATGCCACGGGGTGGGGCGGGGCGGGCGGTGGCGGTGACGAATGGGGGTTATGTGTAATGATGTAATGTGGTTTGGGAGACAGGGGGTTAATGAAGTAATGTGATGCTAAATTGCGTAACGGATATGCCACGGGGCGGGGCGGGGAGTGACGGGTGGGGTACGAAAGATGGTTAAGGTTTAGGCCTTGGAGTTGAAATATGCCACGGGCGTGTGCGGGCGGGGGGTCTTTTTTAATTTTTTTAATTGAAATTTGAAATTTTTTGAATTAATCCTACTACAAAACCTTTTGATTTAAAACAAAAATATTTTAGATATTGTTCTATTCCTATGTGTTTTGTTATAAATTATACAACATAAGTTGTTTCATTATGTAGGTGTTCTATCTGGTAGGCCCTACCCCCTAGCGGGAGAGCCCTTCCGAAGGACGGGCGTTCCGCTAGTCATACTATAATTTGCCGTATGGTGTATGTATGTATGTATGTATGTATGTATGTATGTATCCACAAAAGGCTCTCTCAGTTTGTAACTAAACGCCGTGAACGTTGCACTGATAAAAGATGATTATAATGTGAGTATTATAAGCTATAAATGGCTGAAAACCGTACAGAATTGACCGAGATATGAGCAAAAAGCGGGAAATCCAAAGCCTTTTCAGCCCGGCTTTTGAGACTACGGGCCACGGTTTGTTTTTCTCATGCGTACACTGTAACCATGCAGTCGGCGCGCGTAGCACATAACGCGTCGCAGTGCGCCATGCAGAATAAACGCGCCCACGCACTAACACCCACGCACCCCTACACACGCGGGCGGGCACTTGGAGAAATACGCTGCGTCACACGGGGTTGGTTATGGTTTAGGCCTTGGGGTTGAGATACGCCGCGGCGCGGGGGCGGAGACGGGAGCAGGCGGGGACGGCTGGGCGGGCGGGCGGGGGTTGGGGGTGGGGGGCGGCAGCGGGTCATAAGGTAACGAAATAATGTGGTTTCTGATAAAACAAAACATGATATGGTGAATCTAAATTACATAACATGGTGTCAGATGTGGGATTTGATACTGTATGTGACACGCGGGTGGACAAATATTGGAGAAATACGCCGCGCTACGGGAGATGGTTAAAGTGAGGCCTTGGCGTTGAGATATGCCACATGGCGGGCGGGGCGGTGACGAATGGTGGTTGTGTGTAATGATATAATGTGGTTTGGGAGGCAGGGAGTTAATGAAGAAATGTGATGCTAAATTGCGTAACGGATATGCCACGGGCGGGGGCGGGCGGGCGTTTGGGGGCGGGATGGTGACGGTTGGGGTACGGGAGATGGTTAAGGTTTAGGCCTTGGAGTTAAAATATGCCACGGGCGTGGGCGGGCGGGGGGTCTTTGAATTAAAACAAAAATATTAAATATTGTTCTATTCCTATGTGTTTCGTTATAGGTTTTCAACATTTTGTGTTGTTTCATTTGTAGCCTGTAGGTGTTCTATCTGGTAGGCCCTACTCCCTAGCGAGAGAGCCCGTCCGTAGGACGGGCGTCCCGCTAGTCTTACTATAATTTGTCTTATGTTGTATGTAGGGGTGTATGTATGTATGTATGTATGTATCCATAAAAGGCTCCCTCATTTTAGGTCTAAACGCCGTCAACGTTGCACTGAAAAAAGATGATTATAATGTGAGTGTTATAAGCTATAAATGGCTGAAAACCGTACAGAATTGACCGACATGACCGAGATATGAGCAAAACTGGGAAATCCAGGGCCTTTTCAGCCCGGCTTTTGAGACTATTTGCACGGGCCATGTTTGTTTTTCACTGCGTACGCTGTAACCATGCAGTCGGCCTGCGTAACACAAAACGCGTCGCAGTGCGCCATGCAAAATAAACGCGCACGCACTACATCCACGCACTACACCCACGCACTCCTACAAAGGCGGGCGGGCAAATATTGGAGAAATACGCTGCGTCACGGGAGTTGCGGTTTTGATTTTGGGGTTGAGATAGGGCGGGGGCGGAGACGGGGACGGTAGGGCGGGTGGCGGTGGGTCTGGGGCGGAGGACGGCTGGGGGAAGCGGGCTGGGGCGAGGGGGTCTAATGAAGGGAGGGATCACGAGGTGGAAAGAAATACTGTGGTTCCTTAAAAGTATAAACCATAGGATATAGCTGGGGGTAATGACGGGAACTTCCGGGAAGCATTCAATTACAACCACTATATGGCACACCTCCCCTATTGATCAATCTAACAAAAGTTTAAAAATGTTTACACTATAGATTGAGGGGCAAAGGGATCAATTACAACCACTATATGGCACACCTCCCCTATTGATCAATCTAACAGCTGAAAGGCCTCAGGTATTTACCGACTTCTAGAGAGTCGCCCCCACCTATTGACAGCTGGGCGGAGAGAGGACCAGAAAATAAATCGGTTATTAGAAAAATGACTGTACAGTATGCAAGCATCCTACTTGTCCTCTCTTAAAAAAAAACATGTCTTCCAAAAACAAAAATAAATAAAGACCGGTCAGATACAGGCTTTACATATCCGGTAAGATACAACCCCCGATACTTCGGCCATTTCATAATAAAGAAGGGATAAAAAAATTAAAAAATTAAAAATTATAAAAACATAGCTGTTAAAATAAATGGCTAGATGGGAAAAGGATTTACGACCCGATAGGTACATTTACACCCCAGATCTCAGCCTAAAAAATTAAAAAACATAGCTGTTAAAATAAATGGCTAGATGGGAAAAGGATTTACGACCCGATGGGTACATTTACACCCCCAGAGCTCAGCCTGAAAGACATGTTGGCCGCCAATGAAAAATTGAACACCGACGATGTGTGGTGTAAATGGACTGCACATTTGTACTGACTGAAACAGATTAATGCAACAGGCTAAACAAATCAATGGTTGTTTTACCCTGAAAAGTCAAGCTGACCTGGATGATAGTGATTTTGTTTACAACATTTTTTATACTTATCCTTTGTATTCTTTTTGTTATATATATATTTTTTTTTTTAAAGGAAACTTTTCAAAATATAAACATCCCAAACATATGGGAGGAGGGCGGGTTTTCAGAATTTAGAACCTGTTCGGATGGTGCCAAAAAGCTAATGACCAAGGGAGGCCGAGCGATCGTAAACCAAAAGGGGCGGTCGAATGCACATCAACTCTGATTGGATGAAAGGGGTAACTATGACGCCAACCAACCCCATATCTCACTTCCGGTCAACAAAGGAGTTTTCGATCGATAAACTCTAGAAAACTTTATTACGCTAGTCAAGTCATTCCGCGTAAATTGTCTACATGTTTTGTACTAACCACTGAAATTGTTAAAGTCAACTATCACAATAACATTTATGACCATAATCTGATAATGATTTAAAATGTATTAACCACATCATCGCCGTTTGGAAAGAAACTGTGCATAAGCACGTTTAGATATGGCAACCACCCAAATATTGTATTCCTATTTGAAAAAGAACTTTGTCTTCGTAGACTGATTTCACTGTAATAACCATGTCATGCACATGTATATCAATTATGTCGTGATATTAAATGTATGTATGACATTTGACATATATATAATCTTAAATATTATAACTCAGTGTTTTTATTCGATTGTCACATTGTACATACTATTATTAATATTATTTTGTAAATATTGATGTTATTATATAATTATATTATGTGTCATTGAATAAAGAGTTTTAAAAAAAAAGGTTTTAAAAAATACAGTGTTATGTCCTTTTGAATATTTTGCTTGAATCGTTACAAATGTAACTCCGACCCCGATGCTGTTATTGATTATCAATATACATGCTAGGTGGAATGTCAGAGAGATCGGGCTGTGAGGAGTAAACAGGAGTGTTGGGGAGGAGGAGGAGGAATCGCAGAATATGAGAAGCTCATCTCACAGACACGCAATGAAATACTTCATTCACATCACTCATTGACGATACATGCTAGATATATTGTCAGAGAGATTGGCTGTTGTGTACCGATTAGTAGTATACCGATTTATTTATTTATTTATATTAATTAGTTCAACCACTTCATGGAGTGAAACAGTATAAACAAGTCTCTTTTTACATTCTGTACGTGTGGTATGTTTACTTTGCTATAACCATACAAATGAGAGCTTACAAATTTACAAGGTATGCACGCTCTACTGCATGCATGCCGAGTGAGTTTAAAAAGCCCGCGTGTACATCTCGTGCTTTAACGTCCCAATCGATACTATACGGTGTGTATTGCATGCGCGCAATCTTGAAATTTGTCCGGAATTTGTGACATCTTTATCAATTTTGAAAGAGTTACGGCGCGTAGCGAGATGTGGGAAGGGGTGGGGGCTTAAGTCTATCGGTGTCGTTGTTAATAGTCTGTTGATCATTGTCGGACAAAAGTACTTACATTGCATTTTGCACAATTACCGAATAATAATTTATTTTACCCATGCTCAAACATTTTTATGCTTGGCAGTAAACTGAAGAAAATAGATTGTTTTTTAAAAATAAGCGCTCCGTTAGATCGCATGTGCCTTATTTTGTTACACCCTGTATATGATGTTATTGGCCATATTAAATTTAGTATATGTATATCCAGGCAACATTTCTAATTGTAACATGATCATTTCATGTGTGTTTTATTTCATTTCATTATCATTGCTTTCATCGAAATCAAAATCAAAAAGTGAAGAAACGCATGGATTGAGGACTCGATCATACGAGGGTCATTCAATAAGTTCTACCTCCTACCTCATAACTTTGCTATTATACAAGCCAGTCGTATGCAATATTCCACAATTGAAGCTTTGAATCTCAGCTACAAAATCATAGTAAATTAGTCTGAATACTCATTATACTTTTCTGGATATGCAGTAAAAAAAATACCTTCCATTTAGTGCGACGGAAACGGGTAAAAAACAGCAAAATGTCTCCTAAGTGCTATTCATTTGGCCAATTCTAAGGGGGAAAATGTACCTATCGGTCAATTACAATCGTTCTAAGTTACAAATAGTTTATGAACAGACTTTAAAGGTCCCACGAAAAGGAATTTTGAAATTGCTGGTTTTGGTATTAAAATGTCATATTTGTTATTTCATTTACGCTAACAAAAGTTTTGGGCTTCGTATTTCGACTTAAGTCGAATTTTGGGCGTGTTATTCCAAGCATTTTCGAAGAATCTTTTTATTTTGATCACGTATTTTGGGCGCATCGAGTGTGTGATTGCGCCCAACTGTCAAGCAACTCGCGCGGTTTCACAAAAACTACGCCAAATAATAATGGCGGATGTTTGTGTGAGACAAGTGGGGATTCCTTACAGAGAGGATAGAAGTTACAGACAGCCTGCCAGCATTAAAAAATATGCTCAGAAAAAATCTCAACGGCATTTTTTGTTAGAGGAATTCCAACCGTGTGGAATCATAAATATGTATGGCACTGCACAGGATGTGGGGTGTTGGCAAATTCTATATCTTGATTTAGTGTGAAATTTTGCCCAAAAACTGTAATTTTAACCCGTTTTTCACCACAATATTGTTTTTCAGGATATTTCTATTTTTAAACATGTTATTTCATCATGACTGGTGCCAAATGAAAGATGAGGATGTAAGCTTTAATATGATACAAATATATGCGTGTATAAATCACGAATATCAGAATTGTGATTGAAAACGCATCAATTTTTAGCAATTTTTGATCAAATTTCGAAATAGTTATTTAATTAGGTATTAATTTAAGATTCAAAATAAAACAGCATCTGTCCCATATGTTCTGAAAAACTGCTCATATAACATTTAAATAATATAGAGGAAAAACAAAAAATGCTTCGATAATCCATGTCATTGAGGTCATCCCCTGCTCCACATGCTGCCACCTTCATAATTCAGCATTTCCTGGAAAGATGATTATAATATATGTAGGTCAATAAATGTGTATGTTTTGTTTCAAGAAATGAGACAAATGAATGTTATCCGAGGGACAACAAATACGCATGTATTAAACTTATTCATACACGACTAATACAAATTAAAATTTAAAAAGTTTGTTAATATCCACAATAGAAATTAGCAAAACAATGTTTGTGACGCACGAACCATACGGCACACGGAGGGCAATTAGGCCTAACCATGGACTTCCATGGCCATGATGATGGCCCAACTATAAAGTGATGAAGAAAGCCCAGATGTTTAGTTGTATTTTACAAATATGTTGGTTGGCCTAGAGAAGAAGGAATCAATCAAGCGTAACATACGGCATACCATGGTATATGTAAACATGCACTGAACAGCATACAGTAAACAAACAAAATATATTTTCATTTATAGTTTAATTCAAGTTCGGAAGTCTCACCACATCGCATTCGACCAAATACAACGCCCGGCTTTGACATGTGGATAGGTTTAGGTCAGATCAGTTTATTAAAAAGTCCCCTAAAACTTCGTACATGAAAGCTACGCCGGGTTGTAAAATGTAAATAAACCAAACCTGCTTTTATTTTACTTTTTAGGCCTATAAAAGCCTATAACCTTTTTAGGCCTATATTTTAGGCCTACTTTTTAGGCCTACAGCAAGCGCTGTGACAACAATGGAGTAGCCCCCCTCCGGGGACCCAGAGGAGCCATCTACACAGGAAGCAAGGACAAAGCTAATATCTTGAATCAGCAATTCTGCTCAGTCTTCAACAAAGATGAAGATCCTTCAACTCTTCCTGATCTTGGACCGAGTCCTTTCCCCAGCATCAACAGAATTGAAGTCTCAACAAATGGCGTGATCAAACTTCTGAAGAAGATCAACCCTCACAAAGCAACCGGCCCAGATAACATCCCAGCCCGCCTCATCAAAGAGCTAGCTGACAGCCTTGGTCCTATGTTATCCATCTTGTACCAAGCATCATTGGACAGCGGTAACCTGCCTGAAATCTGGAAATCGGCCACAGTTACACCAATGTTCAAGAAGGGGGACAGGAACAAACCCTCCAACTACAGGCCTATCTCATTGACTGTCATCTGCTCCAAATTTCTCGAGCATATCATCCACAGCTCCGTGATGCGTCACTTTGATTTCTGTAAGATCTTGACTGACTTCCAACATGGTTTCCGTAAGGCTCGTTCCTGTGAATCTCAACTGATCATCACTGTCGAAGACATAGCTCATAACCTGGATGATGGCTTACAGACGAACCTTATACTGCTCGACTTCTCCAAAGCATTCGACAAGGTCCCTCACCTTCGTCTCCTTCACAAAC
Organism: Ophiura sarsii; assembly: GCA_035610835.1. Classification (NCBI taxonomy): domain Eukaryota; kingdom Metazoa; phylum Echinodermata; class Ophiuroidea; order Amphilepidida; family Ophiuridae; genus Ophiura; species Ophiura sarsii. The sequence goes on along the minus strand of CM069447.1, from coordinate 60,235,222 downwards.
TCGAACACTACGGCATTCATTGTAGACTCCTAACCTGGATTGGGAACTTCCTTCAAGGTCGAGTCCAGAAAATTGTTCTAGATGGCGAATCTTCAGAGAAATCTCCCGTTTCATCTGGAGTGCCCCAGGGTACAGTACTAGGCCCACTTCTATTCCTGGCCTACATTAATGACCTGCCAGACTGCATTTCTGCCGACACCCATGTCAGACTATTTGCGGACGACAGCGTGGTATATCGTGTGATCAAGAACACCGACGACGCTATCAAACTCCAACAGGATCTAGACGCACTTCAGAAATGGGAAAGTCAGTGGCTCATGGAATTCCATCTGAGAAATGCCAAGTACTAAACATCACCAAGCGTCGGAATCCAGTGAAATTCGCCTATTCTATCCATGGCCACCCACTTGAAGTGGTTTCGTCAGCCAAATACCTGGGAGTTGAACTAACAAACAACCTATACTGGGACAAACACATAGATAACATCACCAAGAAAGGTAAGAGAGCCATTGGCTTCCTCCGTCGCAACCTTGGCACCTGCCCACGTGAAGTCAAAACCCGATGTTACAACACATGTGTGCGTCCAATCACAGAGTATGCCAGTTGTGTATGGTCTCCATCTACCCAGAAAGGCATCGCCAAAGTTGAAACCACCCAGCGTAGTGCAGCACGGTTTGTCATGAACAATTACTCACGTGAAAATACTAGTGTCACCAACATGCTCAATGACCTAGGATGGAACTCTCTCCAACATCGAAGAGCAGTCGCCAAAGTTACCATGATGTACCGTATTACCAACAAGCTCATAGACATCCCTGATGATCAACTCGCCCCAGTCAACAGAATGTCAAGAGGCCACAACAAGAAATTCACCATTCCTACCACCCGCACCTACTTGATGAAAGGCTCGTATTTTCCTGACACCATCCCTCTGTGGAATCTACTACCCCAGCAAGTCGTGGACTCTCCATCACTAGACGTCTTCAAGACCCGGGTCTGCGACGTCCAGTCTTTTACCTAGTCATCGCCCCACAACAATTTTTTTAACTTGTATATATACTATTTTTATACCTGTGGAGTTTTATGTCTACTCCAAACCTGAATGCACCTCAACACATGTGCGACTATACTCTTTTACAGAGGTTTCTGCACAGTATAGGAAGATGATGATGATGATGAAAAACATCCATTTAAAATGCCGTTATTTGCTGAGCAAGTAGGCCCATGTCGATGTTACGGCCACTGACTAGTCACTAAAAATATAAGGCCCAAGGCTAGTTATAATAGTTAGTTAATAAATAAATAAAATGAAGGCTCATATCACAATTATAAATATATTGGACATAGGCCTAGCCCTAGGCCTAAAACTTAAAGCAGTTTCATTTCAATTTCACGGTGGACGAACTATAATTAATTTTAAGTTAAAAGTTTAACGGGTTCGCCGTCGGACGAGTTTTAATCTGTCACAGATTAAAACTCGTCCGACGGCGAACCCGTTAAACTTTTAACTTATATTATGAATACCCGTCGTAAAAGCCTATCTCACAATATAATTAATTTATTGAGACTTACCTTTACCTGGTGGATAGCCTCTCAATCGGGCCATAAACGATAGCCAAGCTTCTCGGGGTATAAAAACGTCCTGCCATAATAAACCTCTGCAAAATAGGCTTCGGAAGTTTATTATTTTAGTTTTTTAAAAGCTTACAATATTTCGTGCGAAATGTGTTTCGCGTTGTCAGGTATTTGACAGTTAACTTCCGGTTCAAATTATTGACTGGCAACACTGCCACTTACCAAAAATAGTGCCATGATTGACGTCATTTATGGCACTATAACGTGTTGCTAAGTCCGCGATTTCATAACAAGTATGTTCCATGTCGAACACAGAGTTGCCATTTCTGTGTACAAACCGCTAGGAACTCGCGGGTTTTATATTCATTATTGAATTCGGTAGGACCAGAGCTGCATTTTGATATGAAAAACATTGATTTTCACAATTCCTTTTCCTGTCTCCTTTAAACAATACTGGTGACTGGTTTATTGGCGGAGAATTCCCTCTAATTAGCCAGAATCAGACCAGGACAACCACCAATTTTAACCCTACCCTAGAGAACCACTGCAAAAGTCATATTTGCTTTTCATAGAAACTAAGAGATTTTCATTAGACAGGACTAAATGGATATATTTCAAGTCTCTCGAAGATATATCACTGATGTATATACTGAAAACTGATACATTTACTATCATGTTAAGATTTAACATTCGAGGCATCACTGGCTTGACTTGTAACAACGAACATTTGACTGAATATCAGTATTCCAGTATGCTAAATGCGTGTCAATACATTCGAGTTGATATTATACTACTTGCAAGCTACAAATTTTAATATTGCCAACAATCTGATTTATACATGATAGTATAGCATTATATTCAGAAATCATCCATTTTCTTTCTATTTTCAGTATTTAAATCAGGCGGTTATACCTAATCATACAATACGGAGAGAAAACGAAAAAACATGTATTTACTTTTGGGTAATTTTCCGTGTCCGTATTCCAAAATCTCTCTCTGGCTTTGATTGCATCATGACAAAAGTGAAATAGGTATCAATTAGCATTTACTATAAATGTGTAGCTATGATTCAGCGCTATAATCATGACAAATGTCATGAGGCTGACATTCATATTAGCGATGTTATGAGTGAGGAGGTAGAACTTATTGAATGACCCTCGTAGGATCGTACATGTGCATTTCGCTTGTTACACCCTGTATAATATGGTAATTATTGGTCATATGTTTGTGTTTGGTGCAATATTATTACAAAAAGTCAATTTAAAATTTATTATGACACTAAATTATGATAACGGTTAACTTTATTTCAGAAATACGTTTTTACAGACTTATATTGTTACAAATTTTGACCACCCTGTATAAGGTATCCTTTACAACTAAAGACAAAGGTGACAATATTTTTCTTTGTAATACTAGTGTATACGTTTGAATTATGCAGCGTAATACATTATAATTTTATCTTCAAGGTATGTAAATGACCAGTGAAAATGTTGTATTTTTAGTGCATTTCTTGATGTGTGCACCCTATATATTATCTACCCACCCTGTATAATTACCTTGATATTGTCATTGTGAGATTTGGAAATTTGTATGCTTTCAGGAAATGTATACTTTCCTTACTCCTATGTATAGTTTTAATGCTAACAATGTTTTAAGCAAAATCCATGTGATTTTTCCATTTTTAGCATGTCACACAAAGGGGTCCCAACTCAAGGCACACGACCAATTGGGTCTTGACACTATAGTTCAACCAGTTCCAAATTGGCGAGAAATATTCGGTTTTTATCTATCCGCACGCAAAACGCATATAAGCGCGATTTTTACATACGCAAGCGTCACGCGTAAATGACACTGCGGAATTTCGCGCTATGCTAGCGTTGTGCACGCGACGCTCTTCTTAATTCATTCGCTGCTGTAAACAGATTTCGCCAATTTGGAACTGACTGAACAATATAGACTAACTTATGAATGTCTTACACCAAAGATACCACATATTCAGGTCCCTATTTCACCGATTTGTCAAACTAGTTCAAATACAAAAATGAATACATTTAATAAAATGAAAAGCGAGAACATATTGTTCGCTATCAGCCTAAATTATATTTCCTTCAAGTTGGTTATGTGCATTATTGACCCACTCTACATTTTGATAACCCTGTAAATTAAATTGTTGTCAACTAAATTCTGCTATAGGCCTAATTGTCTTTCTTCATCTAACGCAATCGTTCAAAACATAGTTACTGCCGCAAAACTCAAAATAATATTTATTTTGTCTCAATAAGCATTGTTTTCCATTATTTTGTATACATGATTTTGACCACCCTGTATATTTTAACGGAGGACGATTGGTCGATTTAATTTTTTTTTATACTGAAAGCCCCATATCCCGCATTCTTACTACTATACTTTTTTTTAATGTAAAACCCACTAGGTATATCAAAACTAGTAAAAAAAGGTGTTTTTCTTATGTTACACCCTGTATAATTAATGCACACCCTGTATAATATCACATGGTATTTACATCTGGTATCCTTGTAGTAATAGGTTTTTAAATATAAGTTATGTGGATTTGAATCAAAATCTGTGAATTTTCTATCAATATACAGAGTGTAAACCTTTTTTTTAAAACCAACTTTTGACATACGATAGTATACATTGTAATAGACCTAACCCTATTTTCTGACCTAAAATTGAATATTTTCCGTCATTTACTCTTCCCAACATTAGTAAATATACAGGTCATTCTGATCTGAAATTGAGGGCTTCCAGTATTTGCCCCAAGCTATATCCCGTGGTTTATACTTTTAAGAAACCACACTATTGATCATTACTGTTACACCTCGTGAGTCGTGACCCTCCCAGTACGCAATTTAATAGTATCATTTAAATCTCGTAAATAATCAGGACTCTGGGATCTACCATGTTTTGTTCTTATCAGCATCCACAGTATTTCATTACCTCATGGCCCTTGGTTATTCCACGTTTCTTCATTAGTAACCTCCCTAACCATATAACTTCATAACACCCCCACTCCCACCTCACGATCATTGTGTATCTACCCAAGGCCTAACCTTAACCATCTCCCGTAGCAGAGCGTATGGACCTACGGCACATAATCTCCTGGCCACAGTTCTACATACGTGGACGCACTTCGATCAGTCTGCGCACGCATGCTTGAACTCACAAAATACTGCCAACCAACAACACCAAAGCACCCGATTGGTCAAATTTAAACTGAAGCCTTTTTAACGATCGTCACGCTGCGCCGTATCCACCAACGCAGTGCTCCCGCTGCGCCGTAACCACCGACGCAGTGGGGCGTGATAGTGCGTGGAAAAGCTCATGAGTTTTTCAGTTCTCACGTTTGAGCACCAACCAATCAGAGCCTTGAGGTCGAGATGACGTAGTGCGCACAACAGAGAACCCAGGTACCGTTTTTGGGTGAGGTTGAGCAGGCGTACTTTACGCGAGTTCAACCTCATGTGACGTGGGTCCATTCCCCCATTATTCGTTTCCCACCCGTGCGAGTGTACACGTCTAATTTCATGACGCACTATGACGCGTTATGTGATACGCGCGCCAAATGCATGGTTGCTGTACGCATAGAGATAAACAAACAGGGCCCGCCTAGTAGAAATAGTCTGCAAAAGCCCTGGATTTGGTCTTGTTCCCCTCGTATCTTAGTCAATTTTGTACGGTTTTGGGCCATTTATAGCTTATAACCCGTCCCAAGGGTGCACTACACTAAATGGGGTTTCCCCTACCCTAAGTCGGTGTTTAAAGCTAGAAAGTATGCATCACAACATCCTCAATTTTAAAAGACTTGACAGTAATTATACAATTGCGTAAATTCCTATGAGTTTTGATTAAATGATTAATGTACATGCACTCTGACTATAACCTGTGAATATCATCTAGGTACATTTTGGGTGATCTTTCAAATTACTGGAAACATTGGCTATTACGGCGACATTTTCAAGCCTGTCTGAGAGATAGTCAACTCCATGGGCGTATTTTGGAAAATGAACAGGCTCACCTACCTATTTTCTTCACTTTTTGGTGAGAAAATGTGATTATCTTTAAGAAAAAATCACTCTACAAGGTCCTATTTCGCAATTTAGTGGTCTAAAACAGATTTGTATGTCAGTGTTTTTGTACATATCCCTATGGATATAGTGATGTGATCCCTTAAGGCAATTTGGCGAGATTTGACCCTTGACCCTGTATATCAATCTAATTAGGTCAGCTATCAGATGTTTTAAAGCAGAAAAATCGGCCAAAATCTATTTACAAGGATTTTTCAACCAGATTGGGTGTGTTTCGATCCAATTGTTGACTCATCTTGACGTGTTTTGTAAATAAGCCTATTGGAAACACTGTAATTCTATGCTACAGCGTGCTCCACAAACTGGTCTAAAACTTGCAGAGCTTATAACTTAAAATATGGGAAACGTAGCTGCTTTATGTTTAAGAATATAACAGTAAATACGGTATATCTGACATTATTTGGTAAAATTATAACACCAATCGGATGCAAGGTTTTAGAAATAGCTTTGAATATAGTATGGTCAGAACCCGTTCTTTCCGATTTCGGCCATGAACCGTCCATGCGTTGCATTTGCGCATTGTACTGACGTCATCAAAGTCTTGCCTTTGACTTTATAACAATGACTTACTCAGGAAAAAAGAGGGGATAAAAAGTGTAAATACCTATGATTTTTGTTAGAAAAATAAATAAATAACCTTCTGAGACACTGCCATCTTGGAAGCAGTTCAAGAACCATTTCTTCGAAATTAGAAACTAGCCGTTAAGTCAGTCATCTCATCAATTAGGAATTAGAGGCAGGGCCAGGGCCGGAACTTCAGATTTGTTTCAATCAGCCAGTCAGGATCGGACAGGTAACAATATAACTCTCACACTTACACCGTGAGTTTGAAATTGTTTACCCGCCAGTCATGCCAGTCGGTCGCCAGGGTACTTTTTCCCCCAACACAAATATTACCCGCTATTGGCGGCTATAGTCAGGTGGGCGGGTGCTATATCCAGGCATGGTATCAAGGTACCAATTGCTCTGTTTTTGTATATTTTCAACAAAATAGGTTACTTCAATGGGTATTTCTGATATCGAATAGTAATCCAGAATACCTCAAATTTAACCCTTTTCTACCAAACATAGGATATTACGGAGAATAAACAGCATACACATGATGCAGGAAAAACTTGCACACAACACAGATGCAAGGCATTATATTGGTTAATTGCTAAATTGGAAGAAACGGGTTCTAACCACGCACTTTTTAAAGCTTTGTATTTCAAAAAGTTAGGATTTGATTGGTCTCACATTTTCACCTATAAAGGCCAGGTATATTTACTACGTTTTCTATTTTTTAAGTTACAACCTCTGCAGATTTTTGGGACACGCTGTACAGAGGAAAAAAAGTGATATTTTACACAAGCCGCAAATCTCAGACAACCTGATTGGATCGTATACACCTGATTAGGGGCAATGGGTGGGGGTGATACTGAGCAACATAAAAGTAACTTTCAATGAAGCTTTGAGTAACATTTGGCCTACTTTGAAACAATCTATGAAGTAAGCTTATAAATAAATAAACTGCTCACAAAAAGTATCGAAACACATAGAAATGATCCAATATATAACGGCTCGAAAGGGTATTGTATTAATCGAAGCAAATAACCAAGTGCATAATTTTGTTCTGCGTATTTTGACACCTCGATCGTTGAGATACGAGGTTGCGGAGCGGAGTTATTGTCATTTCAATGATCGTGGGTCCAGTTTCAAAAGTGACACTCATCCTATAGAACCAATGAAATGACAATAACTCCGCTCCGCAACCTCGTATCTCATCGATCGAGGTGTCAAAATACGCAGAACAAAATTATGCACTTGGTTATTTGCTTCGAATAATGCATACCCTTTCGAGCCGTTATATATTGGATCATTTCTAAGTGTTTCGATACTTTTTGTGAGCAGTTTACTTTTATTCCATGCATGGATGATGGATGGAGTAGGCCTCGAGCTTATGCTGTGATACTAAGTTAAGCTTATGTTTCAAGATGTGAGGGTCACATTCATGAAGGTATTGTGTATAATACCTGTATTCTGGAGGAAAACCATTTAACAAGTAAGTTAAATGGTAAACAAAGCCTGGAAGGGTACATCTGCTATGTTATTTTGTAGATATGGATTTAATCAAATTTGAACATTGGTGGGGAGTGTCACCAACGTTATCATTTTGGATGTTTGTACAACAACCCAGTGCATGTATCCTCCTTTCAGTAAAAAAAACACCTAGACAATAAGAATTTCTTTCAAAAGGATGACTGCTGTCCTGACAAGTATTTATTTTAAAAAGGATGGAAGCTGTCCTCACAAATTGTAATATTGCTATGTTAATTTTGCAATCTTCAGTAGATAGCAAGTATCCATGCATGACAATTTCCACTCATAAAATAATAATAACGACATGGAAATATCATTAAAATGGTCACAAAATGTCCCAAATGGTTCAAGATAACTATTCCGGTACATTTGAAGTACATTCAGCACAATATCAATTTCCTCAAGGCAATTTGGCGTGATTTGACCCTTGACCTTGTATATATTAATATAATTAGGTAAGATATCAGATGTTTTGAAAGAGTGTAGCAGACGAATATTGTAAACAAGGTTTTTTCAACCAGATTGGGTGTGTTTCGATCCAATTGTTGCCTTTAAGTTGACCCATCTTGACGTATTTTTGTAAGTAAGCCTATTGAAAACACTGTTATTCTATGCTATAAAAAAGGTGATTTAAGTTTTACACAAACCGCAAATCTCAGACAACCTGATCGGATCAAATTCGGCAGTCCTGCATAGTTGTACGGTGCACAACTTGGGAGTCATGGGTAAAATAATGTCATGTATGCACCTGATTAGGGGCAATGGAGGGGTGATACTGAGCAACATAAAAGTAACTTTCATTTTGGAATCTAATTTGATAAATCTTTTTTTCAAGGGGTAAAATTAGAGAAAAAAAAGTGAAAATTAAAAAGAAGGAAAAAAATCGTTCCTTAAAACCCTAACCCACCCGGTGGATTTTCCAACGAATTTTTTTTCAAGCGAAAAAAGCACACACAACAAGAGGTGCCACGCCCCGGGGTTTGAACCCACGACCTCTCGGTTGGCGGGCGAACACTCTACCAACTGCGCCACGGGGGAAGCTGTGCTGGATGAGTGTATTCGCCCAGCTATATAGCCCGGGGCCATTATTTCACACAAAAACCTCAGCGCCAGGTGGAACCAGGAGGCTGGGAAATGGGATTTCATGGGATCCGGGGCTGTAAGGGTTAGTATAGGACTTTCCTATCCCAAAATTAATAGTATCCCTGGTCAATAGTCTGATACTCGAGCCGACGAAATTGACTCATACACAAAACGCGCCCAACATTGAGGAAAAGCGGTCTGCATGCGTTCTTGAAACATTAATTTCGATCTTTATTCTTTATGATTGTTATTAACATTTATATTTCTGTATACTTCTGTATATTGTTTCCATATTTTATGATTTTATATTATTTTACTTTTATTTTGCATAATTGTAAATATTTTATCGGCCGAATTCGCACCGGCCCGGAATTCGCCAAGTTGGCGTACAGTTGGGCGCATGGGTATAGCAACACTGAATGTAAAGTGCTCAACAAAAGAAAGTCATACACTTTGTTTAGGTCCTTTAGAGTAATTTTCGATCTTTTCATGATTAAACAGACTAGATAGACATTTGGATGAATCTTTCCGGCACAATTTGATACCAAAGTTGCCACCTAACAACAAAGATAAACCATGATTAGCACCATTTGAAGAAAATTAGTCTCTTTTCAAAAGTCACATTTTCAACGCACGCAAGCCGCGAGAAAATGCTGTGCGTGGCACTTAAATGGCCGGTAATAAAATGGATATTGATCACGTCGTGCCTGAGCGAGCGGGCTATTTGATTATGAACAGGTAAAATGTGGTCTTTTCTTCCCGGAAAGATTCATTGTGCCGGAAAGATTCATCCAAATGTCTATCGAGTTTGTTTGGTCAAAAAATAATCGGAAGTTACTTTAAAGGACCTAAACAAAGTGTATGACTTTCTTTTGTTGAGCACTTTATTTGTAAGGCTGGGTTCACATAGGAGTATACGGTATCATGGTAGACGGTATTCGCTATACGCTATTCGGTATTCGCTATACGCTATACGGGCACGGCGAGTCATGATAGGGCAGCACGCGAGCCCTACTCGTAGTAGAGTCATTACCTTAGTGTCTTAGTGAACTTGTTATCTAGAACATTTTAAAAGAAATTGAGGTCCCATGCATTTCTCAAAAGTGACGGGAACGTTCTTTTATAGCAAATATTCCAAAATGGCCGCCATACTGGGCCAAAAATTCAAATGGCTTTAATTAAGCTAAAAAGCACACCAAATTGTTCGGCTGAGCACAAGGATTCCGAAAAAGTATAGTACAAAGGAGTCCTATTGTCCTATTGTTCTAACTTACCCTCTTCTAAGCAATAAATTGTTTATAAATCGTGATAGGGGAAATTCGGAACGTCTGTACACACGAATTGCAGCTCGCCACATCCAAACAGGAAGGTATACGGTGCACGAAAATCGAACACGCACGATTCCGGTATACTATACTATACTACACTTTACACAGGTATACGGCCTTTTCGAATAGTGCCGTCTTATGTGACCCGGTATTATGAAATAACATTGTTTGATACGCGTGCCCTGCAAAACGTGCACCGTATACCCGAATAGTATACTCCTATGTGAACTCAGCCTAAAGTACTTACAATTATGAACATTGTCACGCCGCAGAGAAGCTATCACCATTTTGGCCCGGGGGGGGGGGGGGGGGGGGGGGGGGGCGGTACTTGAAATTAACGACTATAGTAGATTCATAAACTCTGGCGCATCGGTATCGATTTTGGACCTCGTCCATTGGGCGTTAGAGGAACCCATTTTGACCAATGATGAAACAGCGGTACTTTTATAGATGTTATTATCATGATTATTTGCGCTCCAATATAAAATGCTATTCATGATAGTGTGGCTTTATGAATAGTATGGGCGGCCATTTAGGTCAAAAAGGTGTCAAATACAAATAAAGGTCTCAAATGATGATTAAGGGTTCAAATACACGTTAAGGTGTCAAATGTTGACAAAGGAGTCAACATCTGACACATTAACGAACGTGTATTTGACCCCTTTATCAACATTTGAGACCTTAACGTGTATTTGAGCCCTTACTCATCATTTGAGACCTTTATTTGTATTTGACACCTTTATTAACATTTGACACCTTAATTACCATTTGACACCTTTATTAACATTTGACACCTTTATCTGTTTGACCACCCCTTTATGAACGTTTGAGATCTTATCTGTATTTGACGCCTTAATCAACATTTTACACCTTGAACGTGTATTTGAGCCCTTTATCATAATTTTGACCTTTTTGACCCTTTTGGCGGGCCATAATACTTCACACCTTTATGACCTAATCTGCGCCGAGCCGCCGACAGGGTCAAAAAGGTCTCAAAACTCGTTAAGGGCAAAACCGTGTTTAAGGGTGCACACCACTATTACAGTCCAACGCCCAGCTTCCGTCGATCGCGATCACGAATGTAGTTCCTAAATAACGGAAAGAATGATTAATATTGACATGATATGTCATTCAAAATGATTGAATTTGGTCTTTATTTGTTCACTGAAGTGTACCTGAGATAATTCGAATGAAAAGAGTATACATCTACTGTTTTATTTGAAAATATTGGCGGAGGGATACACATTGGTCACAACGGGCTACAAGGTCTAATTTCGTGTTAAAAATACTACTCCGTATAAAGGGGGAAATATAGAAAAATGTAAACGGTCACCCCCATCTGAGTTTTTGACCCAGGTAAGATCTATGTGTGTTAATAAATATTCCAAGATTTCATTAAATGGGTCGCAAGGTAACTCAAGATATTGCCGTTTTCCCGAGGCATCTTTCCCATAGAAACACACGTTAGCGCGTAATAGTGGTATGCACCCTTAAAGGGCGCACAGATATAGTCTTTAAAACCAGGCGATACGGGCTTTGTGGTTGCAAAACTTGGTTTGTGTAGCATTTTATGTTAGTTTTATATTTTGAAAATACATTTGAAGTAATAATCGCAACACTTGACATTATTAAATTTGACTTTTTCATTCATTAAAGGGCGAAATTGTCACAATACGGGCCCAACGGGCAAAGTCAGTCGTGTGCGCGCCTGACCGTTGCAATTTCGGACAATTGCAATTTGTTATTGTCGGACCATCATATTTAAAGATACCAGTGAGCGAGATTGTGTGTGAAAACTCAGTATTTTTATTTAGTTTACAAACAAAACATATAACATCCATTGACGTCAAAACAATCCTATAAGCATAATGACTCAGAAAATCAGTTCCACGGGCGTGGGGGGGGGGGGGGGGAAATAGGGGATACCGGGGCACAATGCACCAGAAATCAAAATATTGATAGTTTTGACCTGTAGGTCTTAGGCCTACTGACATATTTCGTGAGAGTTTTGGATCAATACAACTTTGTGGAGTGGTTAGGCAAATGTAGGCAATCTTATGATACAAATAGTTTTGTTTGAAAATATACTTAGTGATATCTAAAATTTATATATATACATGTAGGACTATACGACGATTGAATTAAAAATCATGAATATTAACCAATAATGTGTGGCTTCGTGCATTTACATGAACGTGTACTTCCTTTCCCCCGGTATATTGGTGACAATTATTGCAAGTATATCATGACTAATAAATGAATGAACATGCTTTGCTATGTTATAGTAAGAGTGGTGTATCAAGAAGATGAAGCATGCATCTTTTTAACATTCAATAAGATCAAGAAACGCGGGCCTTCGTTGTAAAAGTGAAAATTGATATCTGGGAATCCCAAAATATGACAAGAATTAAGGGTTTTTATGAATTTCAAGTGGGTATGTAGCTTTTTGTACATGTTGTATTTACCAAACGGAGTATCCAAATCGAATACAAATTTACCATTTAATTTGAAATTTTCTGCTCTTTAATATGTAATAATGATTTCTGAAATTGGATGAAAATGGGTCTCTTTAAGGGTGCACACCACTATTACAGTCCAACGCCCAGCTTCCGTCGATCGCGATCACGAATGTAGTTCCTAAATAACGGAAAGAATGATTAATATTGACATGATATGTCATTCAAAATGATTGAATTTGGTCTTTATTTGTTCACTGAAGTGTACCTGAGATAATTCGAATGAAAAGAGTATACATCTACTGTTTTATTTGAAAATATTGGCGGAGGGATACACATTGGTCACAACGGGCTACAAGGTCTAATTTCGTGTTAAAAATACTACTCCGTATAAAGGGGGAAATATAGAAAAATGTAAACGGTCACCCCCATCTGAGTTTTTGACCCAGGTAAGATCTATGTGTGTTAATAAATATTCCAAGATTTCATTAAATGGGTCGCAAGGTAACTCAAGATATTGCCGTTTTCCCGAGGCATCTTTCCCATAGAAACACACGTTAGCGCGTAATAGTGGTATGCACCCTTAAGGGCCTCAGGCAGGCAGTCTTGTTTGTTTCTCGTAAAATATTTGTAAAATCAGTTTGGGACATAATTTTTATTGTTTCTCGAAAAATAGTTGTACTGTTAAAAAATAAAATCTTGTTTCGCGTAAAATGTTTGAATTTTTTTTGGTTTATAATAAAAAAAAATATGTTGGCAATAATTTTTAAAAAATCTTGTTTCTCGTATTTTGTTAAAAAAATATTTTGACAATGAATAAAATAATCTTGTTTCTCGTGAAATGTTATGAATTTTTTGTAGTTTCGTATAAAAAATTGTTTGCCATATTTAAAAGAAAATCTTGTTTCTCGTATTGGGTTAAACAAATATTTGTGGCAATAATTTTAAAAAAAACTTGTTTCTCGTAAAATGTTTGATTTTTTGTAGTTTTATCAAAAAATGTTGGCCATAATTTAAAAAAATCTTGTTTCTCGTATTTTGTTTAAAAAAATATTTTGACAATGATTAAATTAATCTTGTTTTTCGTAAAATGTTTGAATTTTTTGTAGTTTTTTATTTGCC